>OX235279.1:164490690-164573534 GCA_944472155.2 Trichobilharzia szidati
CTCCTGACCTGGCACTCGACCGATGCCTAACCTCAATAATTGGTAAACAATGCGTTGTAGACCGTGTCGGTCGCCTACTCATTTGAATCTTAGTGTTTCAACTGAAAATTTAACGCAGTCCTCTTTATTATTTTGTCTGTTATCATATATATAGGGGTTCAGTAATATGGTCATCATGTAGTGTAAATCTGTAATTTATAAGGAATACATATGTAGATATCAAGAATATTTCCACTCGTATGGAATTTTCACATCCTCTGTACTAATTTATTTGTTCATAATATCGCTTATACGTATTTGTGATTTGCTTATTATCTTTCTTCTTTTCTTTTCAAAAAATCCTAATCCAGTGGACATTGTTTCATCATATATGTAATTGGTTCACCATATACTGTGCTCCACGTAGTTTATCGAATTGTCTGGAATGGTGTCTGTTTATAATCGGCTTATCCTACTACCCATGGAGTAGTGTCTGTGAAACAAGCACAGTGTCCGCTCAATCCATTAGTTCTGACCACCCGAAAACGTTTATATTTCTTGCTGTGATCTGTGTTCTACTACGTCCAACAGCTGCTATCATTTGGTTTCCTCTGTGTATCTGGCATCTATGGCAAAAGTGTAAAGTGAGTAGTTGTTCGTGGAGTGGAAATAACGATTCCTGCATAAAAGAACATAAAGATACTTCCAGGTAGGTGTAACTTCAGTTTGCTTAATACATAAAAAGAGGCCTATTTTATCGAGAATTAATTTAGTTTGTATAACAGTGGCTCACTACGGACACTTGGAGACTGATAGAAGAGAGAGGGATGGTGAAACAAAAGATTCTCCAGTGCACCGACGAGCAACAAAAACAGGATTTGAATGCAAGCTACAAGAAACTGAACAAAAGAGTAAAGAAGAGTGCCAGAGAAGACAAAAGAAAGTATTATGAAGCCATGTCAAGTGAAGCAGAACAAGCTGCAGGCAAAGGAGACCTCGCAACACTCTACCAAACAACTAGGAACCTATCGGGCAAAAGTTTGACACAAATTAAGCCAGTGAAGGATGACAATGGAAAGTCAATCACTGAAGAAGTGCAGCAAAGGAAACACTGGACTGAACACTTCAAAAGACTCCTAAATCGACCACCACCTACAGCGCGCCCAACAATACCAACGACGAAGACAGAGCTACCAGTGAACACCAACCCCCCGACGAAATCAAAAGTCCTGAAGGCAATCAATATGCTAAAACCTGGAAAAGCAGCAGGTCCAGATGGAATCCCAGCAGAAGCATTGAAAATGGACCGGGAGACGACAGCGAATTTGATGACGCCAATACTGGAGAAGGTATGGAAAGAAGGCGAAATACCCGAGGATTGGAAGAAAGGATACTTATTCAAACTACCAAAGAAAGGAGACTTAAGTCAATGCAGGAACTGGTGCGGAATTATGCTCCTGTCCATCCCAAGCAAAATACTAAGCCGCATCATCCTGGACAGAATCAAACATGCCAACCCGGATGAAAAACATCGACCGGAACAGGCTGGATTCAGGAGAAACAAGTCATGTATTGATCAGATCGACACATTACGGATCATCATTGAAGAAAGCTTGGAATGGCAGTCACCTCTCTCAACATCTCAACTTCATCGACTTTGAAAAGGCATTCAACAGCGTCAATCAAGAGGTGCTTTGGCAACTACTTCGCTACTACGGGGTGCCACCGACAATTATACATCTCATCCAACAGCTGTACGACAATGCTGCATGCCAAGTAATCCACAAGGAGAAACTTATGGAATCTTCCGAAGTGAGAACAGGAGTAAGACAAGCTGACTGCCTACTATCGCCAATGATTTTCCTGATTGCAGTAGACTGGATAATGCGACAAACAGCGGGCAATGAGGAAACAGGCATAAAATGGACACACACTAAAAACTTGGAGGATCTGGACTTCGCCGATGAAATATGTCTCATTTCCCACAAACTGGAAGACATGCAAGCGAAAAGCAACAAGTTAGCAGAAGAAGCATCAAAGATAGGAAGGACTTCAGGTGAACATAGAGAAAACAGAGGTGATGAAGATTCCTGGGCAACATAAATAGCAAAAGCAACAACAGACAACGATCAGCATAAATGGGAGGAACCTGAAAGAAACAACTTCCTTTACCTATCTGGGAAGCATCATTTCAACTACAGGCGGATGGAACTGACGAGGATATCAAAGCAAGAATCGGAAAAGCAAGACAAGCTTTCACTACTCTCAAGTCTGTGTGGAGGTCAACAGCACTACTCAGCATGAAAAATGAGATCCGGATTTTCAACTCCAACGTGAAGTTAGTTCTACTACACGGATCAGAGACTTGCACTGCGCGTCATAAAGAGAATCTCAAACAATTACAGACCTTCATTAACAGTTGTATTCGCTCAATACTCAAGATCAGATGGCCGGCCAGAAAAGATCAGCAACAGGGATCTCTGGGAGCGAACCAACCAGGAACCGATTGTGAAACAAATAGACAGGAAGAAATGGAGATGGATTGGCCATACTCTGAGGAAACCATCAAGTGACATCACTAGACAAGCCATTACTCGAGTGGAACCCGAGAGAATGGGAAGCGGCGAGTTGGTCGTCAGTGCAAGGGTGACTTGGAGGAGGTCATGTGAAGAGGAGATGAAAACGTGTGAGCAGACATGGAGCCAGGTGAAGACATTGGCAGAGAACCGAACGCAATAGAGACGCACTGCTGAAGCCCTATGTTCCTCTAGGAATTAAAGGAAACAATAATATAATAAATAAATAAAAACTGTTAGGGTCCTATTTTATTAGAAAAAACACGTCATATTTATATTTTTTACCACATTAAAATTGGCCCAGGGCAAGTGGAACCCGAAAGGGAAGCGGCGAGTTGGTCGTCAGTGCGAGGGTGACTTGGAGGAGGTCATGTGAAGAGGAGATGAAACATGTGGGTGGGAGACTTGGAGCCAGGTAAAAACTTTAGCAGAGAACCGAACGCAATGGAGACGTGCGGCTGAAGCCCTATGTTCCTCTAGGAATTAAAGGAAATAATAATTATTTTGTATAGGGATGTGTGCCCATGGACTGATATCATTTAGGGGACCAGGAAGAGCCGGAAAGCTGTTTCGTCCCCGTTTGAACTTATCAGTAGTGTGTGCTCATGAAACCCACTGGAGATTGAACGTATACCTTTTGGATCACGAGGCAAGCTCTTTGCCGATTCTGCCACTGATATGGGATCCAATAATAGCCTATGAATTCACGATTTTTAGCCCCGCCACCAGACAATGTCATCAGTCTATCACACCCTACCTGGTGAGCCACGTTTGTTACGACCTCCCATCAGAACTTCATCCTGTAGTCGATCACTAGTGAGCATCAAATTAATCTCCAAGTGTTAGTCTGTAGGAATTCAACTGAAACAATCAGGGAAAGCTAACGGGGAACTGCATGTTTAATTTGGATGTCAATTTTTACCATTAGCAGTTTCAGCTGCTTAAAGACACACACAGCAAAGAACAGGAGGAATGGTAGATACGTCCCGTCCTTTGAAACGGTAGACTGTCAGAACAAGCCGAAGTGAAGTATTTGTTTCTCAACTGACAAAGTGTTCTATTTCAGTGTTCTTGTAAAAGTATCCTTATACAGCTGCTGCATATAGCTGTTGGGGTTTGTCTTTAATAATAATGGTCTTAAGCTTAATCCCTCCAAATGTCAGGTGGTTAATTTCACTTTCAGACGGAAGCGCGACTTACATGAACTGGTTAGTTCTCAGGGTTCCACTCTCATAGATGGCACTGAAGTTGAAACCAAATCGAATGTTAAATGCCTTGGACTATGTATTTCCTCTGATCACCTTTCCTGGTCTTCCCACATCATGTTAGTTTCCAGAAAGATATTTTGTTTGACGTTCTATGTAAGGAAGTTAAGACTATGTGGTATCATTTCGTCTCTACTGTTATCGTTTGTTAATTCTTGTATTCTGCCTATACTTCTTCACTGTTCCCTCTTAATCTTTCCTGGGCAACTTAAGAAAAACTTTTTTATCCTGTCAAAAGGGTGAGTGGGGTTTTGCTAAACCAAATCGTTAACACTGTTGCGAATAGACACATTTACTCATGCAAGAAATTAGCGAATATTATCTTGTCCGACTCTGAACATCCCCTCCGTACACACAACTCTCTCCTTGCATCTCATCGGATAGAACTATAAGCAACTATGGAAGAATATATGCTCGAAGGACTAAGTACAAGAACTCTACGGTACCTTATTTGACCGGGATACATTTATGCAGTGAGAAAAGTGTAGAACAGGAGACTCAGGGATCGACTTGCTACCGCCAGGGAATAATCTCGTTGACTTAGAATATGCAGACGATATAGTCCTTCTAGGCGAGGACGCTGACAAAATGCAGAGTCTTCTGAACACCTTGAGCAGCAATCTACGAATGTTTGGCATGCGATTCGCTCCCGCCAAATGTAAGATGATTTTACAAGACTGGACTGGACTACACTGACTCCTAGTTTAGAAATAGGGAGTGAAGTGGTAGAGCACGTTGACCACTTCATTTATTTGGGAAGTACCATCAGCCAGTGCCAACTGGTTGATCGCTGACGAAATCCCAGCACGGATACAGAGGGCTAGTTTCGCATATGCCAGTTTACGCCGTCTCTGGCGTAGACGTGACATCCTGCTATTGACTAAAGTACTGCTCAGCGGTCCGTTCCGTCCTCCTTTATGGCTGTCAGTGAGACCTGGCTATTGACAGTGAAAGACATGAAAAGGTTGACTAGCTGTCTTTGATCATAGGTGTCTGCGTTCTATCTCCCGTGTGAAGTGGTATAATAAGGTGGGCAATATTGAGGTTAGGCATCGGTCGAGTGCTAGGTAAGGAGGGGAAAATCAATCGACGAGACTGTGAAATTACGTCGACTGAGATGGTCAGGACATGTGTTACGTATGCCTAGTCATCGCCTTCCTCGACCGTCAATGTTAGCTGGTATAGTGTCAGGCTGGAGAAGAGCTAGCGGCGGTCAAACGAAAACATGGCACCAGTCAATAAAATCTACAACAGTTAGTCTAGGCCACGTGGGAAGGTGTATACTTCCTGGTTGGGGTCCTCGGGATGGTAAAAACAGATGGCTGGAGACAATTGGTGATATGGCTCAAAATGATCGTTCTCGGTGATGGCTGGCACAGATGCACCCGCTCCTTGTTACTTATAATACCCAATGAAACTATATTGTTCTTCGTTATTACTACTCCTTTGTCTCACACCTCAACTTACTGTCTTTAATATGCATTTCTGCCACTTTCTTCTCTTGCTTTGTGTGCAACATGGAGGGAGTGTGGCGACTTGAACTGCCGCACATCGGTGCAAAGTTCTATGTCAAAAACAGACAGACAAAACAGGAAATTACCAACTTACTGAGGGACTCTGAGTAAATGGCCCCATTGTTTTTTGTTCTCATTATTATATTGTCGTTAATATTTCCATTTGATTTAATTTTATATTCACTTCTTATTGAACAGTATTAATAATGTAAATGCCCTATTTTATTAATTGCTCTTATAATGAGCGAAATTAGATGCAATATTGTATTACATGCTGAAAATTCCATATTTGTACCAATAGTACTGTTTGAAATAAAGCTGTTATTATTATTTTTTAATAATAGATTTGATTGCTTTCAAGATTACTCACGTATGACTCAAATAACATAAATCCGTGAGGAATGCCTCTGAAACAATTTTGGTGGAGTTATTGAGTACTGCTTTTGAAAAACCCGTTGTAGATAACAGCAGTTCCGCTAAGCAGAGAGTGACTGTTAAAGTTTCTGTCATTTCTGTTCAACTCTCTCAAGAAATATGTAAGCACAGGACTCGGATACTATGACAGACAGACTACAATTACATACTAGGTAACACTATCTAAGATGCCGCGTATAAGATAATTAAGTGAATGACATTTCAAGCCGTGTCTATTGCTTGTACACCAGGTTCATTATTTGGAAACGCAACAGCTGAGCAAAAGAAGTGCCGCATTTAGTCTGTGCAATCTATGAATGATTGGTAACTGCTGTCCAACAGATGGCCATTGTGGGAGTGCACAATAAAAAAATGCTCCAAATCTGACCACAGAATGGTGTCGGTAAAGACCAGTCATCTTGAGATTTGAATTTCAAATCGCATTCGCTAGATTTAATGAGAATGATTGAAGTACTTGTGTATGCCCGCATTAACGACCTGGTACTGCCAAGTGCATGTAGACTCCGGCCTTTCTGTCTCCAGAAATGTCTTCCTGTGACCAAGCATTCACACCCTGTTCACTCCTTTCATGCGGCCTTGCTGGTGTTTCTCACAAAAGTGATGCGGTATGTCCGTATGTCTGGTGCCTTCAACCATACTAGTGGACATGCTTGTCTACCTAAGGCAGCTGGAAAGCCCTGACTCTGAACTTACGGTGTACATCGGTTCCAGAATCCGAAGGGAAGAAATAACGTGTTTTAATCACCTTCGACCGTGAGAACGCAGCTCGATTGCGTTGAAGATCAAAGTCAAAGACTGGACTTGGTTCTGTAAGACAGCCACCTGATTCAGTCCTCGCAAAATTTATGAAGTTTTTTCTGACGTATCTCTTAGTGTTCATAGTATATATATAACTCCAAGAGTTCTTGACCCACTAGATATTTTTCTTTAAATACTCATCTTTTCTTTGCTAGATGTAAACAATTGCTGAGTAATTTTATGCGTCAGATACGAGTTTATCTGAGCATTATCATTCCCTGTGTCGTCTGTTCGTGTATTTTGGACCGTTGGGCATTTGGCAGATGGACAATAAATCAATGGAACTTTGTCAAGTTCAATGTTTTGCACGGTGGATCAGGTGTATATGGTGTTCAACCATGGCATTGGTATCTATCACAAGGATTGGTTGTGATGCTGTTGACGCAAACACCTCTAGTTTTAGGCTTTATAATCATCTACATTAAATATGGTCCATTTTCACGGAAAGATTTTGAGGAATACAGCGAAAAGATTGGCAATTCAAATGTTTCTAGACGTCGATTGTTTCGTGATCCCACTGGCATATGCATTATTGTCATACTGTGGACTGTTATGTGTTATAGGTAAGTTTAACTGCACCATTGTCAACTATATTGCTCCAGCTGCTTTTCTCTTTCAATCTGTATATATTTCTTTTGAGTGTAATTAGAAGCATTATGTGTCCGCTATATAACTGTGATTGAACTCATCAGTGTGGAATCATGGTTGCATGTTTCTGACCAGTCTGAGGTGTAATTACTATTCTTGATGAAATAGGAAATCTGGCATGAAACTGTCATTTGCTTTTCGTGTCAGTTGGTACAACTGTAATCGGAAATCTTATTATCTATATGTCCCTGTTGTGTTTTTTTTAATCAGCAGTCCTCCATATAACACACTAAACGAAAGCATCTTATTAAGGAGTAATAAAAATGTCGATCTTGAATGCCATATCAGTTTGTTTATTAGCTGTATCACACAGTCAGTGAAACAGTATTATTTACTGGATGACAATGTTCCAGCATAATTTATTCATTGTTCATGATCATATCAATTATAATCACACTATTTCGAAACTTGAGTCTTATAGTTTTCTTTGTTCTCTCCTATTTGTCGTCGTTGGGGTAGTAGAATTTTCCAGATGTCTGGGTGGACAGGTGTTGAATCATTCCTATTATACGTATTCTCTCTCAGTTGATTCGATAAATAAAGCTTCTGTTATCAATCTCTTCCTCCACCCAGCTGTTACATTAGATTTTAAAACTGTCATCCTATCCCATCCATCCTATTGTATGGTCGTCTGTAATTGTATATAGTGCTATAACTGAACTATTCTATAGATTTCGCTAGATTTTTATGCTCGGCTAATCTGACTGCCTCCTTTAGGCGACAAAGTATTTTTCTAATTGAGTTTGTGGTTGGTTTGAATGCTAGCCACTTTTATTCCTGCCATCATTGTTAGGAATTCTGCGTAAGGTGGTTTCCGAGGTTCCTTCCTCGTATGGAAGTACTACTGATGATTTATATTCCTTATTGTTGGTGTTGTCATTAGCTTGGGCATGTTTGACATGCATGTCGTCATTAATAATAATAATATTATTATTATCACTACTATTGTTGTTTATTTCATTTTTACATTTCCCTACATACTTCCTGATTAATTTATCGGGGTTTTTATCACTAAGTTTCAAAGCTTCTCTTCTTATATGCCTCACTTAGATTTTCCTTGGTATTACTTAGTTTTTGTGCTCTATTACTTAAACACTTCACCAATCCTATTTTCATTGAAATAGGATGATGGGATAATTGGAAATCCAAATATCTGTTTGAGTGTGTGGGTTTCCTTCTCATCTTCCTTCCTTCCTTTTTATCCTGTAAATAAATAATATCGTTTCTCTGTGTGATATATCTGATAAACAAACTAATTTGGTATAGATAATGCTGCCTGAAATAAAAGTAAATCTAATTAGATTCATTTGTCAGGTGTCTGTTAGAAGTACTGTGGCTAGTGCCACTGAAAGTACTTATAAGTAGTGTATACAAGCAGATCAAAACATGTATATCATCTGCAAGAATGCAGAATAGTAGAGAGATAGATTTAACGAGAAAAAGACAACATGAAAAACATGAAAGGAAGACAAAGAAACACAACACCGAAAACATCTGCAGTTTGTGATTCTGACATATGGTAGACGACGTATTCTGCAAAATATCTCCTATGCATTGAATTGCCAATAAACAGTTCCGTTACTGAATCCTCTAGTCTTCCCCCTCCCCTACAGTTAGTTATCCCTTGTTCACTAAAAATTTCCTTTGCCTGAGTAATAATTTTATTTTATTTTATTGCATATTGTACATATATTAATCGATCTTGAATGATTGACTGATTTCCAACATAAAAGTGCAGTAGTTCAAGCCTCCACACTCCATATAGCACACAAAGGCAACTTAAAGAAGGAAAAAAGAGGGATTCAAAAGTACAATTATACGCAGAAATGTGAGGTAGAAAGGCTAAATAACACGGAAAATCGTTGAAGTTAAATGGATATGGGAAATGATAAAGATTGGGAGTGATTTTGAGTCATATCACCAATAGTCTTCGGTTATTTGATTTTTAGCATCCCGAACTAGGCAGTCTAACCTCTTTACATGACGTGACTCAAACCAACAGTCAAAGACTTTACTGACCGACCGATGACAGGTTTTGACCTGACCATCCTTAACTCTTTTCCAACCTAATTCTGTGTCGACTAACATTGCCTGTTGTCGAGGGAGGCCGGTGGCTTTGCATTCGCAACACGTGTCCTAACCATCTCAATCGATATCACCTCTCATTCTCATCTATTGGCTTCCATTATTTGTCTTGCACTGTATGCCTAACCTCGTTATTACTTAACATGTTACACCACTTAAGACAGGGAGTACGACCCAAGCGTCTGTGGAAAAAGACAGATAACCGCTTAATATCTTCCACTTTCGATGTCGATGTATCACAGTTATAAACGACGACTGAGAGAACTGCTGAACACAGTACACACGTCAGCAAGCAGTCGATTGGAGCTGATGCAATTTGCCAAGCAAGAATTGAACGGGGGATCTCAGTGTTTTGGAAAGTAGTTCATTAGCGTATGTTAGTTAGTATCTTATGTGGGAAAGCTGTAGTCTACCAGCCATACAGAAACCATGCCTCGAAATATGACTATCAAGAGTGACATATTAATAACCTGCTTTCGGTATACAAAAGTATATCATGGAAAAGTCATTATGATTATTATTATTATTGTTTCCTTTAGTTCCTAGAGGAAAGTAGGGCTTCAGCTGCACGTCTCCATTGCGTTCGATTCTCTTCCAATGTTTTCACCTAACTGCATGTCTGCCCATATGCTTTTATCTCCTCCTCCATGTCACCCTTGCACTGATGACCAACTAACTCGCCGCTTCCCATTCGAGTTCCACTCGAGCGATGGCCTGGTGTGTGATATCACTTTCTCAGAGTATGGCCAATCCAATCACCTCCATTTCTTCCTGCCTATTTGTTTCACAATTGGTTTCTGGTTGTTTTACTCCCAGAGATCCCTGTTGCTGATCTTTTCTGACCGGCCATCTGAACTTGAGTATTGAGCGAAGACAGTTATTGATGAAGGTCTGTAATTTGTTAGAAGTGCCCTTCGTGACGCTCTGGCCAAGTCTCTGATCCATATAATCATATTTGCTTTCATCACATTGTAAAATTAACTTTATCTAGAACAATCACCTTTTAAACCTTGTCTAGCTCAGTAGATGGTCCTAAGCCCGAAAAACAGGGAATTCCGGATGAGTAACTGACAACTTTACCTTGTAATAAACAATCTTCATTACTGAGACTTCAAAGCTCTTAAAAAGTCAACTTATTCTTCGTTAAAATCGGGAAGACTCCTACATTCTCTGCCGGTAGACGAAAACCTTTGGAAAGCTATTCGTTCTGTGAGTCTTCTTCCGATGAAAGCAAAAGTAAGCGTGGGGACATGTAATGTCCGCATCGTATTTGAGACTGGCTGGCTAGTAGTTGCCTAGGCTGCTCAGATAGCAGAAGAAATGCGAAGATAATGTATACAAGTGCTAGGAATCTGCGACGGTATATAGAAAGAAAGTGGACTCTCCAAAGTGTTAACCACACAGTCAGTAGTGTACCTCAGTCATCCAAACGACAACCATGAGAAAAACAAGGGTGTCACCAACAGCAACCAAAGCTTTCCTTCAGGATAATGACAGCAAGATTCGACTAAAATGATGTCAAGTTACAATTATTCAGTGCTACTCTTCTAAAAACAACTCAGACGAAGGAGAGAATGAAGACTTCTAAGAACAATTGCAAACAGTAATGAACAAGACTAAAGTCGAATATCGACATCATATTTCAAACCCTTGATGTTGATACCAAACTGCGAACAGATGACACAGGAAGCGGAGACTCATCATGAATCGAGGAGTGCTCGGTGAAATTATTGAGAACTGTAGGATCTTCGCAGACTTTTGAGAGTTTAATGGTTGCATGATTGGGGACAGTGTCTACAAGCATAAAAATGTACTCAAAGCAACGAGTGTTTCACCTGAAGGAAACACTGAAAATCAGATAGACTTCATCCCAATCTGAAAGAAAGTGGAAACGTCGCTTGCTGGACCCAAAGTCGAAAAGAAGAGCATGTGTGGTCTCAGATCACTCACTGTCTAATGCAATCAACCCTCAAGGTCAAGTTAAAAACCTTCAAAGAAGTTAGACATGGACCACGATATATGTCCAACACCCAGAAACTGAAGGACGAAACTACAACTCTCACTTCTGCCGCAGGTATCAGGGAAAATTAAGAGACATTACAGGACATCACCTGAGAAACCTGTGTGGAAGAACACTGGAAATATCTGGAAACAATGTTAAAGAAAGCCTTTACAAGCATCTTAGGGAGGAGGAAGAAGGAAGACAAGGAATGGTTCCTTACAGACACGTGAAAGCTAATAGAGGAGAGAGGAATGTTGAAACCGAAGATGAACTGGTAAAAAGATGGACAAGAAAAGTAGGAACTGAGTTCAAAGTACACTGCACTGAATGAAGAAGTGAAAATTTTTAGGAAAGACAGACAATTCTACAACACATTAGCAACAACACGGTCAGTAGCGGCAAGCAGTAGTCATCAGTGGGTGAATTAAACAATTGCCGTTCGAGTCATCTAAAGGATTTCCAAAGGTCTGCAGCAGACTCTCATTAACATCTACCTTCGCTAGCTCGATACCAAAGATTAGATAACCAAAAAAGATAAACAATGAAGAACTCTAGTAGACATAAAACCAACCAAGAAGAAAATGGAGAGGGGTCGAAGACACTTTGAGGCGACTTTGGATGACATCATGAGCGCCAGGCCTCCCAGTGGGTGTCGATCCGCAGGCAACATGCAGGAGGATATGTGAAGAAAACATGAAGGCTTGTGCGCAGTCGTGAAGCCGGTTTAAAGTGACGGTAGAGAACATAGTACAATGGAGTAGTGTAGCTGAAGCCCGGTACATGAAGAACAAGTAATAGCAATAAATCAACTTATCTTCACTTAAAATTCCTCTTTGAGTCATGTAAAAGAAAAGGTGTTCGGCAAAGAGGTGATCTTTTCAGCCATATCATTCTCAAGCTGTTCAATCGCATATATATAGCAACAAAAGGAACATTTGCAAGGATGTGTCATTAAAATTGTAAGTCTTAGACAACAGATTTTGTTAATCGATTAGAAACTAAAATAACATTGAACAAGCAAGTTGACTGATGTTATCTAATTAACGGGGTTGAGTAAAGCTCAGCTAAAATGAAAACTGAATAAAGTCAAGTTAACAACAACTCGCCTAGATTACTAGGTCACTAGTATTCTAGCCGGTCCCAAGCCCGGATAAAGAGGGAGGGTTGGGGCGTGGTGCTAGCAACTCCACCCCCTAACTTAACCAAATTGCTACTAAAACTTCAACGCACAAATATATTCGGCAGTAAGGGGTAGAGGTTAAATAAGGGGTGTCAGAGGAAAATAATATACGATTAAGAAACAAACAAGCAAGAAAAAGACGAAACAAAAATTACGTATTTGGCGTTGAGATAGATCAGGTCCATTGTAGATTTAATGACTGAACAAGCTTCCTCTTTTGTATGAAGAGTTCAGGTTTTAGTATGTGAACTGCCATTGCTTCTGCGGTTTGAAGGAGTTCGATTCGTACTCATCTTAGAAAGATTCCCACGCATTGTGTAGATAACTATGAAGTTACTTTGTGAGTTTGCTTGGTGTCCTGATTCGATCAAGTGTTTCAGAATAGAGCTTCTGTTGGGGGACATTTTTCCTCCTTTATAAAACCATGACTGTGAGTAAGTGTTCGATGATACGTTTGGATAGCAAACTCTGGGTATGGCCGATATACGTAGCTCCACACGATCAGATGAATTGGTAGATGCACACTGATGAGGCCAACAGTGATAGCATTGGTTTATCACCATTAAACCCTTTTGGTCCATATTTTCATTCTCAAAAAGAACTTGTTTTGGAATCTGACTCTGATGGAAGGACTTTTTTCAGTGTAAGTCTACTGTATGCGACTGCAGAGTATATTTTCGAAGGTTGGCGGTTGTTAAAAGTGCTGTTAAGAAGACTTATTCTTTGTCCAATCACTTTGCTTTTTCTCCACATTTTTCGGAGGACTGTGGGGGTGGGGGAATTAGTAATGATGAATAGAAGAGTAGAATTTCAGCACTGCAATAGTTGATAACTGCAGATTGAATCAGTCTATTTTGAGCAGATATAACACTGTATCACTCACTGTGTGGTAACTAGTCATTGAACTCTGTAGGTATCATAGTTTCACTAAACCCCCAAGTCTCAGCAACAGTCGGACGCCACCAATTTTTATGCATTCGGGTATGGCACCCTGTATGGCACCTATGTAAATAGCTCTTAGTAAATTATTGAGGTAATTTTATGCATATCTTATTTTCGCCATAGGTACGTACACTATTGTATCCGGGACTGCTTTTCAGTGCTGGTTCCACGTTATCCTATTTCACAAGAAGTTGTTTCTACCGATGACATTCTTTCTTACACTGCTGTTGTTGGCGTACTTTACTAGTGGTAATACTGTATCATTTTTGGTTAACCGACGTCAGTTTGGATGGTAATAACAAGTGTTCTGAGGGTGATCACTGCCCCCCCCACCTACCTAATGCTATAGTCCTATTCGCAACAAACGTAAGATAAGATGATGCAAATCACGATTTTTTTTATTGTCTAGCTGTTATTGTTTTATGCATACACATGTGTTGAGATTCTGTTCTATGATAAGTCGTCTATCCTTTTGTTCAACTGATTTTCAGTTTTCTTTCCCACAAAGAATTTCGATTCATCTTTCCATTGATTCCATTGGGTATGTATTTTTGTGGAGTTACCTCAGTATGGTTTATTCATCGTTACAAGTCTAGACTACAATCTCTACGAAGTCAGTATTCCCGACGTCGATACTTGATATGCTTCATCCTTGTAACACAGATCCCTTTGGCTTTGTATACCTGTCAAGTGCATCAACGCGGTGGTTTGCAGGCAGTTAGCTTCCTAAACGAAGAAATATCCCGAAAACAACTTGGGAGGAGTAATGAGCTTACAACAGTTTTATGCCTAATGCCATGTCATACTGTTCCGTCGATAGGGTAAGCTTTTTCTACAAAAAAAAACTTCATGACTGTAATACTCTTGATGTTCTAAAATGTCTTAAAACGCTTAAGCCCTCACGTAGCCTTGGCCCTGATGGTGTACCTGCTTATGTTCTAAAACAATGTGCAGATGCTCTATGTTCTCCACTTACTAACATCGTAAACTCCATTATGGATAAGATTTTATTTTGATAAATCACACAGTATTGTACAGTAATATTAACTGATGACCACGTTTCGAGCACAAACTATTGCTCATATGCTCCACCACAATATCCAAGTTTTATACTTATATCACTAACATCCTAAACGTTTCTTTTTCCAAAACGTTGTACCAGTTGCATGGAAAGACAGGCATTAAAATAGTCCCTGTCCCTAAACCTGGAAATAGCAAGAATGTAAAATTCAGACCCATTGCCATTACTTCCCCGTTTCTAAAGCTGATGGAAAAACTAGTACTTCTTAAACTTGAACCCTCCCTTAAAAGTTTTGAAGACCATGAAGAATTTGCATATAGACAGGGTAGGAGCACTTTAGACGCTGCAGCCGTCTTACACAATAGTATCGTTTCATCATTAGATAAAGGTGCCAAATACGTTCGTTGCACGTTTCTTGACTTCACTTCTGCTTTTGACTCTGTACCTAGATGTCTCTTGCTAAATAAGCTGTCTATGACACAAACTGGTTGCATTCCTATTTCTCAAACAGAATGCAGTACACCGTATACAAAGGTAAATCCTCCACTGCTGTGCTAACTGAAGCTGGTGTCCCCCAAGGTGCTGTACTCTCCCCACTTCTCTTTTCTTTCTTTCTACGTGATTTAGCATCTTCAAATGACATTAATTTTGTTAAATACGCTGACGATCTGACTGTATCTTTGCCTGTCAAATGTCAAAGTGACTGCTCTAAACTAAATAGCTTTTTATCAGAAATCAGCCAGTGGTTCAAGTAAAACGGTCTTGCCTTTAATCCCTCTAAATGTCAAACAGTCAATTTCACCTTTAAGTATAAATCCGACCTAAACAAACTGGTTAGCACTCACGAGGTGTGCAACATAGATGTGGCATCATTCTATCTGCTGGTCTTTCCTGGTCGTCTCATATCTTGATGATTTCTAAGAAAATATTCCGTCTTACCTTCTACATCAAGAAGTTAGGACATTCTGGAATAACCCAACCCTTACTCTTACGATTCGTTGACTCTTGCATCCTGCATATTATTCTGTATTGTTCCCCCTCAGTTTTTCCCGGACTAATGAAGGAGGACTATGTCTCATTACGTAGGGTGTTAAAGGTTGTCAGCAGGGTAAGCAACGTGCCACTTAACAAGCTTGTTAATATTCTGGTTTACAGGTACTTGGACTCATGTGAAAAATGGGCTAAATCCATTCTATCTAACTCACCCCTTGTATCTCATCAGGCAGGACCAGAAGCCTATATAGAAAACTAAATGCTCGCACTAGCAAGTACAAAAACTCAACCATACCCTACTCAGCTCGTGTTCTGTGCGATAAAGAAAGCATTAGACGTGAAACTTATAACTTATTAGATAGTCAGTAGAAAAATTGGATCTCGTCTTTCCAACGTATATCATTTATAGGTGCAACGTTTGCTTGCTTTCTTTTCCTTTTCTCTTTTTGTTGTTATGTGCTGTTTTGTTTCTCTCTTCTTTACAAACTCTACTTAAAACATTCTTCTTCGTTCTTTCACACCCTGTATATCTCGACCTTTTTGTTACCGCTTACGCGCCAGTAAATATGCTAGTATCTAGTTCTTTTCTAACACCTTCAAACATTCTGTTCACTTTTGGCTTTGCTACCTACCGATGTGCTAATATGTTGTTGTCAAAACTAACTGAGATTACCCATAATCTATGTAGAATTTTATTTATTGATAATGTACTAAGTGGATGCAATACTGTAGTAAAAATGCTGAGAATTCCATTCTGTATCACAAGTACTGTTTCGGAATAAAGCAAATTATTATTATTATTAGCCTTGAAATCTTATAGAAAACTAATAGTGAATTGATGCTGTTCACTGACATCGTCTTCATTGCTACACCTTTTGTTTGTTAACGATCTTGTCTACATTAATTGCAGGGCTTTTGTAATAATAATAAAGTAGTGTGCATGTCTATAGTATTATTACTATTATTAGAACACAAACTCGGTAAACATTATGCGCAACAAGAGATGCGTCACACAGAATTTCATGCCTCGTGTGACGGGGCTGGAATACTGTGCGAACGGACCACCAGACTAAAGCACGTGGTTGTCTTAAGGGACCACTCCCCCGAGCCTTTGACTTCAAGTCTTATCTACACCGTGGTGGAGCAGCGTCAGCAGCTGCGTTCCCATGGTTTCCGATGATCAAAACACGTTCATATTCCCATTTGGTACTTTCAGATCCTGGAGCCCATATATATATATATAACACCATGTGGTAGCAATCAGCATTTTCCAGCTCTTCTAGGCAGACCAGCATATCCACCAGTCCGGTTGTGTAGGCGCCAGGCGTTCAGTTTCGCCCCATCACTTTTGTGAGTAATAGCTCCGACGCCGCTGGAGGATAGTGAATAGGACTTATGTCGCAGACGGTGTGTGAATGCTTGGTCACAGGAGAGGGCATTCCTAGAGAGAGGTAGGCCGGAGTCTATGCGGCCTCGGCAGTACCTGGTTGTTTATAGGGGTACATATGTGTAAAACTTGAGTAGTATGGTAGCATGTAACTTCATATTTATTTTTTTGCCGTATATATCACAGAGTAAAACAGTGTTATGTAGTGGACGACAAAATTTGCTTTTTCCCCGGACATCTAGAAAATCCTCCTACCCTTACGACAAAGGGGAAACAAGAACGAGGACTATATATAAATCAAGTTCCAATGTTGTTGTGATTATGTTTGTACCAGTGACTGAATGGTTTCAACACAGAACTTTGCACAGGAGTAGTGCAGCAGTTCAACTTGCCACACTCCCTCCATGTAGCACGGAAAGCAAGAGAGTAAAGAGATAGATAATAAACAGAAGTGTGAGTAAGGGGAAAAGCATAGTAATTTGGAAGAACAATAAAGTCTTATTGGATATTATAAATCACAAAGAGTAAGTGAATGCATCTCCTGCAGCCGTCGAGAACGATTTTGATCCATATATTTGTACCAAGTTAACAGTTATCCGTGTATTACATCTGTATTACCTCTTAATCCAAAACTGTTGTTCAGCTCCATTGATGAACGGGTAGTGTTCAACTGTTGGACTATGAAACCACTTTCCAGAATACTTCGTGCCATTTCTTAAGAAAACTTACATTTACAGTGACAACCGTATGCTGCTGCTTACAGACTACAGATTATCGTCTGATAACGCTTCGGCGTTTGAAACTATGCGCACTGGGTTCGAGCCTCATTGGTGGGAACATCATCATCATCATTCGCTGATGAATGCAGGTACGCCCAGATGACGAATCCCAAATAGTACAGGCGAAATGCGCATCCCGGATTCCACTGCTAGTCAGTCACCATCCACCAAGTGTCGTCTGATTTGTTTGTAAAAAACAACAAAAATACTTCAATGTTAGGTGCGTTTCCAGTTTTTATTAGCCTAGTGATAATCTCATCATTTCCGGTCCTGGTGGTATTAGTTTACACATTAAGGTGCTTACGCAGAGAATGAATAAACCATTTCACATATATTCACATATATATTATGGCGGTTGTTTTTTGAATTATCCCTTGACGCTATGCAGACGCTACACATAACTAGTGAATAACTTACTTTGTTTATTTTGTTCTACTCTACCTTTCCAGATATCTGCATAAAAATATCACATTTAGACAGCTGTCTTGCGAACCAGATCTAAGAAAATTTAAACCTGACAACAACAACTATCAGTACACAGACGAAGCTGATGTATTCTACGAGAATCCGAAATTATGGTTGGAAAACTACTACTACTACTCTGCACCGTCGATGATGAGTAGTAGTAGCAAGTTGAACAGAGATTTTCAAAGACCACAGTTTCTACTGATGTTTGACCATCTGATTCATACTTACGAATCTGTACAGCCACTTTTGCTCTCTTGGAACTACAAACTGTGTGGAAGGTTATTTTTCTCGCATGTATTAACACATCCACGATACAGTAGAAGTATACTGTTTTACTGCTTAAATAATACTTAATGGTGATACAGATTATTGCGTTGTTGACTGTGTTATTCGAATACACGCAATTATTATTATAAGCACCGATTTCTTGATTTTGTGTTACAAATAGGTTGCAAGAGCCATTTGGTTTGTGTTGGATGATTGGAGCAAGTCGGTAAGGAGTCTGGAAGTTTGTTTTTGTGTTAGTTAAGACTTGTAAGTAAGTAAGGCGTGTATCGGAAACCTCAGAGTTGGTTGATATTCCTCCCTTCTGAGAATCTGGCAAAGACATTACAAACAACCTACTACTCAGGCAGGCTTTGACCGATGGTTGCTGCCATGACGTGGTTGCAACTCAACGACCTGAAACTAATGTCTCCACAGAGATGCTACCATCCCAAATGTCTGTCTGTCTGTCTGGATTTAACATAGAACTTGGCACCGAAGTGCAGCAGTTCGAGTTGCCACGTTCCAAACAGCGCACAAAGGTCGACAAGAAGATGAGTGAAGAGAATCAATAGAGCTCTGACAAGTATAAGAGTGAAAGAGAATGAGTAATGGTAGAAAGGAATATGAAAGAATACAGAGACTGAATACATCTGCGTAAGCCATTGACAAGGATTTTGAGCCATGTCACCTATTGTCTCCAGCCAGTGATTCCTAGAGTCATATAAAAGAAAAGAAGGCGTTCAGCGAAGAGACTCTTTTCGGCAAATTCATTCACTGAGCTGTACAATCGCATATATATACAATTTTGTTTGTGTGTGTGCACATTAGATTTATAAAGTTTAGATAATTATGTAATATAAGTATTATTTGGCTTGGAGACAAACGTTAAGATAGAAAATCAAATAGAATTGATTAAGTGAATTGGATGACGTAATACAGTTGAGTAGAATTCAGAGTAGGTCAGGTTGGCAACAGTGTTAAAATTAAATAAGGGTGGGGTTAGAGAATAATACAGTTGAAAATAGTTAAGTTAATCGGATGACGTAACATAGTTGACTAGAAATTGGACGTGGGTCAAGTTAGTACCATTGTTAATGAGGGTAGAGATTACAAAAGGGTGGGGTAGAGAATAATTTAAATGAAGATGTGAAATAATAAAATGCACAAGACAAAATAATACAGTTGGTAAGACTGAAATCAAGAAAGATTACGTTCATTGTAGATTTAATGAATGAACGAATTTCTTTTGTATGCTGAGTTCAGGATTTAACAGATGAATTGCCATTGCTTCTGCGATGTGGAGAAGTTTGATCCGTACACTTTTAGCTAGATTGCCTTGTATTCTGTAGATAACTTTGAAGTTTATTTCTGGTTTGACTTGGTGTCCAGAGTCGATCAAACGTTCAAGCATCGAGCTGCGGGGGCATCGGTTTTCTCCTTCATAAAACCATGAAGGTAAATGTTCGTTGACGCGTTTGGATAGCGAACGCTGAGTACGACCGATATACCTGGCTCCACACGAACAGGTGAATTGGTAGATACACCTAGACGAGGCCAACGGCGGTAGCTTATCCTTCACGTTCATACGAATCATTGGTCTCGTGGAGAACGTCAGTCGTAATTCAGCTTCAAAGAAGGAAGTCTGCATCTCCCTACCTGACTCAGTTTAACTGTCAAGAATTTCATTGATTGATGAGGCCATGTTTTTGTTTGGCCACCGCTTACTCTTTTCCAACCTGCACTTATATCAGCTAGTATAATGCCTGTCTGGGAAGGCGATGGTTAGGCATGCGCAGCACGTGACCTAGCCATCTCAATCTATGTAACTTTATAACCTCGTCGATTGATTTTCCCTCTTTGCCCAACCAACACTCTACGCCTAACGTAAACATTACTTACCTTATTATACCACCTAACGTGAGAAAGAGATCGTAGACATCTATGATCAAAAACAGTCAACCTTTTCATGTCTTCAACTCGTATTGGCCATGTTTCAGAGCCATAGAGAAGGACGGGGCGAACTGGTGAGCAGTACACACGTCCCTTGGTTGATAGCCGGATGTCACGCCTACACCATAGATGGTGTAAGTTAACGAAAGCAGCAGCTCGAGCTTTTTGGATCCGTGCTGACCATCCCGAATGGGTCTCTGAATAGCAGTTAGACGGGAAGCTCTTGCTTTCATGGTGTAGGTTTCTTACATCATAGTGAGGGTTTGAGGGCGACAAATGACGCTAGCGGCAGGAAAGCAGCAGCACTAAATTGTTTCTCTCTGCTGACCAACAAGCAAATATTGCTGCTTTTCCTCTTCAGCGGTGGAAATGTCGACCCTGAAACTCGTACTTCACGACTTATCCGACCGCGTGAGGTTGGTTACCTGCGTGGAGAATCTTGACTACAAACAGTCCATATTATCGTCATCACATGAAAGTGTATTGCAAGAAGTCGACTTACACAATGTGAGCAACCAACTGCACTCTTTCGTAAGTGCACGCCACTCACCTTCATTGCCGTCCTTTTGTCCAACTGACAATACTATACCTTTTCCACTTCCTTAAACCTTAGTCCTACATGCATCCCAGCCCGGTAGGAGTAGGATGTAGACATCGGTCCTCCAACTGTAATCGATGCTGAGGAAGCTCTCTGGCCTAAAACGAAGCGAAGCAGCACTTAGTAGAGTTCCGAGATGGTCCTACCAGGTTGTTATCGGTCGTTGATTACCTTAGTTCATTGGAAAGGATGCATACTCTCCTCTGATATTCAGAAGGACCAGCTCGACAAGTACTGTATCTAAGCCTACAGGTAATGTAGTCCTGTAGAAACTAAATGGGGTCTGGAAAATCAGAAGTTTCATGTTCAGACGAAGGTGAATTTATCGAATTCCCAACCTTGAACAGGTTCTTACACAGCTAAACTTACCAACACTTAACGTATTTCGTAACCTGAAGTTACTTTTGACTTCGTAAACAGAGGTGCAGTGGGAATGTCTGATGGAAGGGAAAGTACCGAGAATGCTTATTATGCTAATCAAAACATTAACTCGCTTAAGAGAGTTTGAAGAGTTGCCGTCTGAAGTGAACACATCCGGTGGATACTCAATCAGTACACTTGATCAAATTCATCTTGAATGTATTGATGTCTGTGACCGTAGTTAACTTTGATGTCCTAAGGATTCACTTATTTATAAGGAGGTATCAATGATCTACAGCACTTATGGAGAAATATTAGCATATTTGCCATGCGCTTTGCCCTTGCCAAATGTAAAATAATTCTGCATGACTAGTCAGTGCTGACTCCGAATTTATAGATAGGTAGGGGAGTGTAATTGAGCATTTCGACAACTTTGTTTATTTTGGAGAGTTACGTTGGCCACAAACGACTGATTGCTGAGAGAGTAGCAGCACGGATACAAGAGGCTCATTCGGTATATGCCAACCTGCGTCATAATTGACGCAAGTGTGATATTATGGCTACACAATAAAGTACGTGGATATTGTGCAGCCGATCACTCTACCCTGCTTGATTCATGAGAAAATTAGCGGTTTGGGACCGAAGGTGCCTTCATTCCATTATACACGTAAGACAGTACAATATGATCAGTGATATTAGATGGTTGGAGGCAATCGGCAGGAAGCCTTGGATCTAGGTTTCGTGCTAGTAGCCACTCATCATCAGTAGTAATTGCGTTAGACAAGAAAAATCAAATAGTTAGATGGCTAAGACAAGTGCTACACAGACAGTCACGGCTTTCCTCGACCGCAAATGTTATCTAAACAGGACAAGGCTACTGTTGTAACAGCTTGAACAACTACCGACGGATTGTTTTTTTGTGAACCCAGTCAGTAAAATCCTTGTCCGGGATTAACTTGTATAAGACAATAAAAGTCAATCTGTGATGACAGCTGGCTGCTAACCATTTTGGTGGATGGTAATTTACGTCAATGTTTACGTCTTCAATATTGGTCGTGAGAAAAATATGAACAAAGACTGATTCAACAACCAACCAGAGCAGATTTTGCGTAGGCGGATATACAGTTAGCATATAGATGATCTGACATTCAAGAAACAGCCAGAAACATTAACGTTCAGCGAAAAACTACCAATCAGAAGACGGTGTTTGTTTGCTTAAAATAATCTATAATAATGTACATAAAAGTCTATAAATATCTGTTGATTTCCTAAATAAAGGATCTGTTGCCTGTCCCTTGTCTTCTGTTGTTACAAATCCACTTAAGACACAATAGATATTTTATTCTCAGCCTGTGTTAACTTTGACCGTGTCCTGAATTATGTAGAAGTCAGTAAAAGATTATAATCCTGTAGCCTACTACTTTATATGGAAACCTGTGCTCCGCTGTTGGCTCACACTATTAACTGCTAAAAGTTCTTATGATCAATAAATAGTTACAAGAGCTGTGTACCGTATAAAACGTTTGACGTCTTTAGATATCATTGTGGGTAATTTCGCAAACTGTCTGTTACTAAGGCATCTGTCTGTCTGTCTGTTTTCGACATAGAACGTTGCACCGATGTGCAGCAGTTCGAGTCGCCACACTGCATGTAGCACACAAATTAAGAGAAGTAAGTAGAAGAAATGCAAAATAAAGACAGTAAACAGAGGTGGGAGAAAGGAATAGTAATATCGAAGAACAATATAGTTTCATTGGGTATTATAAGTCACAAGGAGTGGATGCATCTGCGCCATCACTGAGAACGATTTTGAGCTATATCACCAATTGGCTCCAGCCTCCATTGGTTTTTACCATCCCGAGGACCCCAACCAGGAAGTATACCCCTTCCCACGTGGCTTAAACTAACTGTTGTAGATTTCATTGACTGGTGCCATGTTTTGGTTCGACCGCCGCTAGCTCTTTTCCTACCTGACCCTATATCAGCTAACATTGCCCGTCTGTCGAGGAAGGCGATGACTAGGCATACGTAACACATGTCCTGACCATCTCAGTCGACGTAATTTCACAGCCTCGTCGATTGATTTCTCCTCCCACCTACCAAAAACTGGACGCTTTACCTCAATATTGCTAATCCTATTATACTACATGACACATGAGATAGATTGCAGGCACTTATGATCAAAGACAACTAGCCAGGCTTTTCATGTCTTTCACTTTCAATGGTCTTGTCTCACTCACAGCCAGCCATAGAGCAGGACGGAACGAACTGCTGCTGTTGAGCAGTACACACATCCTTTGGTCGATAGCCAGACGTATATGCCAGTTACCAAGACATACGATACATGGGACGCATAGTATATTTACTGGATTACAATCTAAACCGCTTTATGCAATTAGAACACATACAGTGAAGTAGAACTACCACACTGTCCATATCAAAGCTGTAAGACTACAAAGAGAGTAAACAAGTGGATACATGTATTTAGATAAGCGTTGCGCCTCAAAGTAAATAAGCTTCTTTTATCCATTTATAATAAGATAAACATACTTCATAAACATCTACTAAATCATTACTTTTAATATTATTACTGGTGTATACTCCATAACAACTAAACACCATAAAGCTAAGATTGTCTGGAATTTTATTCAAGATATTTACAATAAAGTGTAATAACTGTATCAGCATTGAGTAGGTATCATCGGTTGCATAGTTCTACGCACCGATTTTCTTTTCTGAGGGGAACGAGGTGGTGCTCTGCTTGACGACTCTAAACAATCACTCTCTTTCATTGGTCAATCACTATCCGAAGACTCACTGTGGTCTTTGTTTTCTGATGTTTTTGTACTTGTGTCCACGACTTGAACTACATTGACAGGTGTAGTAGTAGCAGTACTATCTATATCAACGTCCATAGATTCAATTCTATTGGTTGCATCGTTGCACTTTGCTGTTGAGCATTTAGAAAGTTTTCGAGCAAGCCAAGCTTTATGTTTAAGCTTTCGATACCTTTTCCTTCTTTCACGCTGTGCCTAGAAATTACAACAAAAAAACAAATGATCAATTTTTAATGTTTAAATTTTTTCAAAACTTGTTGTACTAACAACAATTCATAAACACTTTAATATACCTTGTTTTGTTCTTCAGTTCGATGTTTGTGTATGCCATTGGTCTCAGCCCATATTCTCAAGTGATCTTGAACAGTCTTCCCAAGGTGATCGCCATAAGCCCCGGTTTTGAGTCGTTCATCTTCTGTCACAGAAATACTGGGGTTCGCCAAATCAGAATCCGGTTGTTTTAACACTGGATTGTGTTGACGAAAACAGTCTGCACGACAGGCAAGAGTTGACTTTGCGGCGAGAAGACGTGCAGCTCGACGACGAACTGTATCCCGTTGCACACGATTAGCACTCAAAAGTTTCAACTGAGCTGCAGACAAATTATTGCCCACCACTTGTGAATTATCCACAGACGGTGAATTTGGATCGGCTAGTGATTTACTTGCATTCGATAATAGACCAGTAGATGTTGCTACGACAGCTCCGCCTTTTCTATAAGTTTAAACAAAAGATTATTACGAAACAACTTCTACAGTCATTTGAATCTTGATGATCAATTGAACCTGTAGTCACATTCGATTGAACAGCTCGATGAGTCAATTGGCCACCAGGCAAATGCTTGTGCATTCCTCCCCTGTTGGCACTGTGATTCTGGCAAATAGTGAATTTCAACAGAATGAGTGATACTGTAAGGACAGAAGACAAGGGCCAGGCAACAGATTGTTTATTGAGGAAATCAAAAGATATTTATTCGTTATTGTTAGCAGAGAAACAGCGTCTTCTGATTGGTTGTTTTCTCGCTGTAAGTTAATCTGTCATCTCTTTGTGGCCGTTCCTTTGAAGGTCAGACCACATAGCTGCGAATCGCATCCACCCACGCAGTCTTTCTTCTTGTTTTTTTCCTTATGACCAAGATTTGGGAAGTAAACATTGACGTAAATTTGCTGTCTGCCAATTTCGGCTAGCAGACAGTTCTCATGGCAAAATGACTGCTCTAAACTTAATGGCTTTCTTTCAGAAATCAGCCAGTGGTCCAAGGATAACGGTCTTACCTTAAACCCCTCCAAATGCCAAACAGTCAATTTCACCTTTAGGCATAAATCCGACCTAAACAAACTGGTTAGCACTCACGAGGTGTGCAACATAGATGGCACTGAAATAGAGACCAAGACGGAAATTAAATACCTAGGCGTCATTCTATCCGCAGATCCTTCCTGGTCGTCTCATATCTTGATGATTTCTAAGAAAATATTCCGTCTTACCTTCTACATCAAGAAGTAAAAACTTTCTGGTATAACCCAACCCTTACTCTCACGATTCGTTGACTCTTGCATCCTGCGTATTATTCTGTATTGTTCCCCCTCAGTTTTTCCCGGACTAATGAAGAAGGAATATGTCTCATTACGTAGGGTGTTAAAGGTTGTCAGCAGGTTAAGCAATGTGCCACTTATCCAGCTTGTTAATATTCTGGTCGACAGACACATGGACTCATGTGAAAAATTCGCTAAATCCATTCTATCTTACTCACACCACTCTCTTCATTCACAACTCTCCTCTTGCATCTCATCAGGCAAGACCAGAAGCCTATATAGAAAACTAAATGCTCGCACCAGCAAGTACAAAAACTCAACCATACCCTACTTAGCTCGTGTTCTGTGTGATGAAGAAAGCATTAGGTGTGACACCTGTAACTCATTAAATAGTCAGTAGAGCAACTGGACCTCGTCTTTCCAACTAATACCATTTATAGGTACATTTTCTTTCTTTTCCTTTTCTCTCTCTTTGTCTCGCTTACGCCAATAAATATGATAGCACCTACTTTTCTAACATCTTCAAACACTGTTCAATTTTGGCTTTGCTACCGACATGCCAATATGTTGTTGTCATAATGAACTGAGATTTCCTTAATCTATGCAGAATTTTATTTATTGTTATTGTACAAACTGGATGCAATACTGTAGTAAAAATGCTGAGAATTCCACTCTGTATCACAAGTACTGTTTTAGAATAAAGCAAATTATTATTATCATCACAATACGTAGTCTAGCAACAGAATCACTCGGTCCCTGAAATGCATTTGTTGTATCAATATTAGGAAAAGCTAAGGACTAATCATTTAAGCACTTTGTATTACATGTTTTTTTATCCACTTTTTTAAGTGCTATTAAAAAATTGAGTCCTGCACTCTTGTTTGTTCAGTGTATATAAGACAAAGAGCATAACAGTGTAACTAACCTGAATAGCGCTTTGGATGCCCCCAACGACAAAATACGCGTAGATGGCATAGAAGCAAGTCGATTAAAAGATCCAGCATTGGCTATTAAACGTGCAGCAACTAAACAAGCCGATAGTTGATCGTCACTTTTAGAATTGTTCGTCTCGTCTTTTTGATCATCAAAAGGATGAAGTGCACGATGAAGAAGCGCATGCAAATTAGGGCATAAATTAGTTATGCGTCGTAATAAGGAATCTATATGACGCTGTTTTATCTAAAAAGGAAACATAAAGTGTATGGGAAATTCGAAGGGAATTACCAACAGCATCTAACCCCACCAATAAACGTAAAAAAAGAAGAGGACGTTGATAGCCAAAGACGATAACCTTACAACTTCATTTAGTACTGTTGGGCTATGCACTCACTTTTGACGTTTGTCTTACGAGTTTCACGCAGCTGGAAAAATTATGAACTTGACACAAAATAAACAAGTAGAAGCCATTATTCGATAGATTAGACAGCTACAGATGCCAATACATTTCAAAATTTCTGACTGGGTCAGTTTCTCAGCTCTACTTTCATCAGGAATTAAACCTTCACTACTGTTCGGGATTAACAGGCTTTTATTGTGAAGTGTATTTGAATCAAGCAAGTATCACAATTGAATACTGCCACAGAAATCACTCAGTGCAGGAAATTTACGTTACTGTGTGTACAGTGACATGATAAACAAATAATTACTCTTAAGCAAGATACGGCTATCCGAAATTTGACTGAGTTTCAACACAGAAGTACAGTAGTTCACATAAAGATCAACAGAAAAGGGATTCAAAAGTGCTATTACACACAAAAATGTGCGGGAGAAAGAATAGTCACACGGAGGTCTAATGGATATGGGGGATCACAGGGAGCGAATGCATATTTGCCACTGAGAACACTTTCAAGTCTTTCCACTGACAGTTTCAAGCCACTAGTTCTTAGCATTCCGAAGACCACAACCACCTCAACCAGGCAGTCTGTAATTTTCTGTGTGGCTCAAGCCAATAGTCAAAGGTTTCATTGACTGAGGGCAGGTTTTGGTTTAATAACACCTAACTTTTTCCAAACTTAATACTACGTCAGGTAGTAATATTTTCCGTTCAGGAAGGCAACGGCTCGGTCTTCGCAATACGTCTCCTGGCCATCTCAATCAATTTACCATCAAAACCTGGTCAATCTAGTAGACTTTTGGGCGTGGTCAATTTGAACAAACAAGCAATATGTATTTCAAGTTAATTTCCCTGCCAATGTGAAACCTGAAATGCGCTTATATATCAGGATCACAACGCGAAAATTGAGGAATAGTACAGATGGGTGTAACTCCAACATGATCCTTCATTAACTGCACCTGAAATTGTCACGGTGGTTTATGTTAAGCACTGTGTGTCAGTAAGTTAGGGAACAGACTTCCGATTTGGCTTTCGAAAGTAGATAGTAAAAACAAAACTTGGTAATTGACTTCAAGACTTGCTTTTACATACATCCATTATTTTTAATAATCTACACCTCGTTCCTACTCGAAGTACACCAACTAAATTACTGCGAATGACTGACTGGTTTCAACGTAGAAATTTGCACTGATGTGCAGCAGTTCGAGTTGCCGTACTTCATGTAGCACACAAACCAAGAGTGATTCAAAACAGAGATATGAGGCAAAAAGAATAGTAATATGGAAGCACAACAGTTTTATTGGATACGATAAATCACGAAGAGTGAATGGATCTGAGCCATTGAGAACGATTTTCAGTCATATCACCAATTGTCTCCAGCCTCCATTGGTTTTTACCATCCCGAGGACCCCAACCAGTCAGGAAGTCTACACCTCCCTACGTGGCTGGTTTAAACTAACTGTAGTGGATTTGGCTGACTGATGAGGCTATGTTTTGTTTCGACCACCACTGGCTCTTTTCCAACCTGACCCTATGTCGGCTAGCACTGACCGTCGAGGAAGGCGATGGATGGCTAGGCATACGTAACACATGTCCTAACCATCTCAATCGATGTAAAATGCAGTGATGTTACTTTTGAGAAACATAGGGTTTATTAGATATCATCTGTGAATCTGCTATCAACAATAATAAAATTAGTAGGGAAGTTGAATCCTGTCTACTCATCCTACCACATTTGTAGCACGCAAAAAGTAAGCCAAGTTTTGAAATCTAGAAAGTCCAGTTGAATTTTAAGCTCTCGGGAGTACTAGTGTATAGTGGATAAATTAGTAACAGCTGTGGTATACTTTGTTTATTCGATGCATCTTATCCAGGCGTTGTTTTTTTATAACTGGACGACAATATGTGAGGCACAGAAATACTTAACTATATGATTTACACTAGAAAATACAAAATCAACTGGCAAACAGAAAAGCAAATAGTGATTCTACATTAACTACTACAAAGAGCGTAAAAACCTTTTCATATGCTAATTAACAAGTCTAAAGAGAATAAAAATACGCAGTAAAGAGAAATGTATGCGAGCATTTGAAGTAAACTAATTGAGGCTTATTCACTGCCAAGTTCTTAACGCTGACAGAAATCAACAATCATCTGGCCGTAGTTAGTACTTAAATAAGCGGTCCAGTGACACAGCACGCTTAGTCTACAATTACATTACTTTTGGAGACTAGAGTTGCGTTGAGTTTCAATAAGCACAGTTTTTAGGCTCATGGCCAGACGAATTAACTTACCACCTGAAACCAAAAACTTAGGATCATAACATATTCAATTGCATTGACCTACTTCCTATAGACCAGGGAAGTGCTCGCACTTCACACATAGTATAGTCTGTGTGCTCTATTTCTTAATGTTCAGCACAATGGCAAAATACTACATAAGTAGGCAAAGACTCATACCTGATTCATTTGCAGAAGACGTTGTGCATACTTCTGGAGATTTTCACAATCTTCTTCACCTAAGTCGGCTCCAATAGAATCCTGAGCAGCCGCCGCAACAACAGAAGCTAGTTGATCATCATTAAGGCATGTAAAACTCCCCGAAGAAAAATTTGAAATTATATTGCAACGAAGTGGATGGTTGGCTATCAACTGAAGAAGTTTCATATCATCTAAACATAGTTGTTTTCCAAAATGAGGACGACACACCTCTGGGAAGTGTACACTATAACAGGCTCTTAATCGAGAAGCTGATTGTGTTAGGTGAGTATCCAATTCGTCGATCAATGTCAACACCTTTACAATCCCAGTATCAGCTAAATGTTGTCCAATTCCCAGTTGCAAACGAGCACGTGCAAGACCGACAACCACTCGTGCGCGCGATTCAGCTATTTTGCCGGGAGCTATATCATCTGCACTAGTTGAAGGTTTCGATTTTCCAATTTTCAACGATAAAAAGAAAGCAGCGCCAGGTTGGGTTACTAATGAACGTGTCAAACGGGTGAAATTTTGTCTTATGACACGAAGTACCTCACGAACAGACCCAAGCCAAATACACTCGAATCCAAAATTGCAAGCCCTTTGAAGATGTGAAGTAATAGTAAAAATGACTGCAAAAAAAGAATAATAATGTATTTCATATAAATTTACAAATTTACATGAAAATGCATGCCATTTTTACAGGCACAATCAAGTATGATATAATATCAAATCGTAGATTGTCTACAAGTTAATCGTATTTCAACTGTTAAATATTCGATACATATAATACACTCATTTTCTGAATTAGGCCGTATAGTTATTGAATTGTACAGTTGTCCTCCAGGTTGAGCAGGAAAATCGACTTCGTTCCGTTTTCATCCCGTGGTTGTAGGCATACGATAACCAACCGATATTGAGGTAAGTACACTTTTTACAAGGGATTGGAATCTGATTACTACAGAAAAAAAACTACCACTCTTAGTTCGGGGTAAGTAACAAACACGATGGAGACAGTACACCTGCTAAGACTAGTGAAAATATTAGTTGGGTTTTGAGATTTACTACTTAGTTAAGTGACAGTGAAAATTCGATAAGACACAAGTAACCATGTCGAAAACGTGTTTATAGTATGCAACACACAAGTGACTAAAATACAATAAGACCAGCTGACATAATTACTAGAATAATTTAAATCATACCACCAAACAATAAGGAAGACCACTGGTAGAAGTGTGGCATACCAACCATATATAGCAGGTGAAACGCATTCCCATTTTACAATGGAATTTATACACAATAATTATAAGTTGTAGCCGAATACTGCAAAGCGTGTTTGTAATAGTTACATGTAGTTCATATTCGCTTTTGATGCCAAATTCAGTTACATTAGGTATGCTACAACCGAATCTCTATCATTTATCCCACGTGAACATCTAGCAAGCAACGCAAGATCAGTTGCTGAATTTCATAAAAACGGAGGGGTATAATAGGCCTAGTTTAACCAAATCAATGCATACTCTAGGACTTTTCATCTTCCTGCTGAAGACTTGACTCATACAATTTTCCATCTAATAGTAGATTAACAAGCCAACAAAATTTCTCTATATCATGTCCAAAGCTAACGAAGCATGTAAAAACGAGTTTACACTTCAATGGTCAACTTCATAAAGTCCATATGTTACCTCATATTAATCAGAATCTTTACCTGCCAATCCAAACTTAACCAGTGATAAGTGACACCTGAATAAATATTTCTGCACATAAAGGGAATTCTTAATTCGAATCATTAGGAACCAATATAATTGCAATTAATTTAATACAGGTAATCATAAAGTAAACATTTACACGTGTTGATGGTGAGCAGAACACAATGTGTAGCAACCTAACACCCAGCAAGTTTAAAATGGTTAGTTATGCAGTCTCCGTTACTCAGCATACAACTGATAACAGATATCTGATTCGAGACTTACAGTATACTCTTGCCAAGAGCTTCACCGTTAACTCCCAACACGCAATCGGTGACAGGAACATTTCGCCTAAGAAACTTCTTCAACAGATCGGACAGATTTCCATCCTCTCCTGAACTCAGTTAGCCCCATTAGAATGCCTCAAATTGAGATGGATAAGTTCGATGGTACACCAACTAAGTTCCTGAAGTTTATAAGATGCTTTAACATGTTCATAGGAGAACAAACTAATGATGACAACCTACGTTGGGTATTCTGGACATAAAATCGATAAGAGAATCAGACGTGACAGATTGGCAAGTGAAGCGGAATATGTCGCAGAGAATAAAGAACTCAGATTACTACATCAGTTTAACGTGTACCTAACCTTGAAGAAGTCAACAGCAATGACATCAAAGAGGATAGACAGAAAAGTGGAGAAACGACATAAACACTCAAAACAGACTACAACCTGCGAACTGTCCAGAAATACCATCAACAACAAACACGATACTCGAAGTGAATACCGAATCTTCAAAAAAAAGCAAACATTAGGGATCTATTGGAAAACCTAGACTGGACTGGACAGCTGTTTCTTTCTAGTTTAGGACTCTTCTCTAACCAATGTCAGCTCATGATTAAATCCTGTAACCAATCAAATCCCCACAAACCAACACTTGAAAAGCAAACTTTTCGACGATATTAGATAGTTTGAGGCAATTGGCAGGATGCCTTCGATCTAGGTCGCTTTCGTCAGCAAGACGTGTCTGCAACCTTCGGAAATTCGAACCCACGTCACCTAACGCTATTTGGTCTCTCAATTGACCCCCTGTAGAACTGTAGTGAATATTTTGATTGGACACTAGTAACTAGTGTGATATGTCCAGTCTTTCTTTGGTGCAGACTGAATTCTTTAAGTCGGTTTGCATTGTGGCCGTCATTCTGTGTAGCTCGCCATCATGGTGCACATTGATTTGATGATATTAGATGGTTGGAGGCGATCGGCATGAAGCCTAGGTTCGTGTTAGTTGGCAGTCGACAGCAAGGCGTATCTGCAACCAGCTTGGAGGTACTCATGTTTCTTCTGAGATTTGAACCAACGTCACCCAGTGCTTCTGCACTAGTAACTAAATTCCAATCAAGTTATCCACTACAGTACTACAAGGGGGTCAATCGCGAGCCCCAATAGCTCCGTGGTTAAGTATCTTATTGCAGCAATAGGTGACGTGGGTTCAAATCTCAGAAGGGACATGAATACCTTCAGGTTGCAGATGCACCTTGCTGACGACTGCCAACTAACACGAACGTAGGCTTCCTGTCAATTGCCTCCAACCATCTAATATCATCAAATAACCGTGATGGCGAGCTACCTAGAATGATGGCCACGTTACAAACATGAATGACAGAATTCATCCTGCACCAAAGAAAGGACTGGGCACATCACACTAATTACTAATGTCCAATCAAAATATCAAAAATGTCGAACACCATAATGTTACTTGAAGTCTGGAAGGTGACAGAACCATATGGAATTCCATTGAAAGGAACTTTTTAGATATACTCACGTCACTGGCACATTGCATTTTAGATGAAGGAAAGTTGCAGGCTTGTCGGAAGGATAGGCTACCTTGTCAGACTTACAGAGGAAGGTGACTCTGCAATAATTGTACAGGGATTAATGCTTGCTCCCAATCCAAGCAGAATATTGGCTCGTGTCATTCTGGAGAGACTAAATGACGTTGTGAAGCGAAACTCCCTCAATAACAAACTGGATTCAGGAAAAGTAATTTATATACGAATCAAATCACAATGCTATGCCTCATCATCGAGGAGAGTACAGAATTGTAATCAAATATCTATCTCAACTTTATCAACTTTGGAAAGTCCCACGACAGCATTGGAAACTACGAAGTGCAGTGCTCCTAATAGCTACGCGAATATGTCAAATGCCAAGAGATCCACAATGTAAATCTCAGGGAGGCTTAGCGCAGATGGTACTTCTGGATTTGGGGGACTGTATCATGTGAGAGACCATGAGCAGCAAGAAGATGATCATACATACGTGCAACAAGCAGACTGAAGAATGTTTGAACTTCGTCGACGACTTATGTGAATTTCACATGAACTCGAAGATCTGCAGGTCGTGCCTAACACTTTGACAGATGAATCTGCCATCGAAGATACGTCTTCAGGTGAGCGTACAGAAAATAGAAGCATTGAACCCAACTAACCTACCAACCAACAAACAGCAACAGCAGAAATATGAGGGGAGTCATTTCTTATACTTATCTAGGCAGCACTGTTTCAACCACACTTGACGGCATCGCAGTCGAGTGAGGTAGGGGAAGCAAGACCGAATTTCACCGCTTTCAAGCAAGTAGGCGAGTTTATTCCACCCAGTATAAGGGGTGCGAGTTACGGGTCTTCAACACTGACGTCAAACCAATGCTTCTGCATGATTCAGAGGCTTATCCTGTCGATAAAAGCATTTACAAAGGATTTTTGTAAACACCTGACTTTGATGCCTCAGTACTGAAGGCAGGGATTTTAGAAAGCATTAGAAACAAGAAAGTCTGGTGACAAACCGTTATGCACCTACTTCCCAACAAATATGTCTAAGGAATTGAAAGTTTATGTTAAATGAGTTGAGGAAACTGTTGACTGATATCACACTCCAGTCCGTTTAATGGAAAGTGAGTGTTACATGAGGAGGTGAGTGGTGGTGACATTGTAGAGCCTGTGTTGGAGGAAAATACAGGTGAATTGGCCAGTTGTGCAGCCACCTACAATGGACTGCAAAGAAGTGGATAGTGTGGAGATGTGCAGTTGAGTTCTTATTTTCCACCTGGAACTCAGGAGAGTAATAAAAATATTCTGGAAAAGACACTGAGAGTGGATAGAACAGCAGTAGACAACAGAAAGCCTCAGACCCCATTTCCAGCCGAAATCACTTCCATCAGTATCCCATTTATACAGAGAATCTTCTACTACACCCACAAGTGCGTTCATGGGTTTCAGTAACCTGCTTTCAATCACTAGACAGGGATCACAGTTCATGCAGTAGTAGGGGAGGAAGGTGAGTGACACAAAAGTTTTCCTGCCATACCTTAGACAGACGTTATTTCGACCATTAGAATCAGTCAGCGTTGTTCTGTTACCTTAGATTTTATCACGCATAGACCAAGAGGTACATTTCATCTTCATCACATGATAACAAACAAACGAGATACTCAATCATCCTGAAAAGCATCATAAGTGTGCATCTTTGATTCATTGGAATGCATGATATATGAAATAAACTATTGATCGAAAAAAGACCTGACCAAAAATATTCATGGCTGACATGTATTTGAAAAAGATGAAAAAAGCTAAGAGAATTGTCGTTTCAGCGATTCCTTTCAAACGCTGTAATTATATTTAACGAGGAAATCATATGACCGACCAGAAACTGGTAAAATTTGTTCTCGAATAATGGTAATACGTACTGCAAGGTGTAACCTGGAAGGAGACAAATTTTATCAGTATTCCATTAGTCTTATGGTTTCTTTGTTAAATATTATTACCATTGTACAGCTTATGAAAATGAATCGTTGAAATAAAATTTTCTACGCTGTTTACGTCTATTTCTTAGGACTCAAAATGGGAATAATTCGTTCATTGTTATTCATATGCAGCCAAGTAGAGAATTCGATGAAATTACTCACCAGGTTTTATTATTGTTTTAAAATTCCAGCGATTTTTGAATGTCTGAATTTCACTCATGCGAACTAAAACGAACAAATGCTTGAATAAAAGTTCTGACAGAATAAATGTCGACCTGTAGGCAACATAAAATAAGGCTTTCCATTTGTGTGTAACTAATTATTCATGTAGTGTGCCTGTCCACCGTTTCCTGAAATAGATGATGCACTATCACTCGCGTTGAAGCACCAAATTTTCTGCACTGCTTTACTAGAATGATTTGCATGTTATTACATTTAGATGACATTACATACATCTGTTGACATGAGAAATATATCTTTCCAAATAAAGACGGAGATATTTTTGATTGAACACTAGTCAGTAACTAGTGTAATGTGTCTAGTCCTATCTTCGGTGCAGACTGGAAGACGGAGATAAGCAGTGTAGAAGATATTTTTGAAAGCTGCTCAGTGTTGTCAGTGATTGAATTGGTTGATTAGCCGTCTACAAATCAAGGCGAGCGATATAAGTAGTAAAAGAATGTGAACACTGATCGTTACAGAAGAGTCTAAAGTGAAGAGACAAATACAGTGATTTCTAGTGAAATAAATACATACATTTATAATCCACAGCTTCACGGTATGAATCTGCGTATGCGTCTAGTGTTGAATTCAGATCATCTGAAATAGCGAAAAATATTCCCCTCGAGCTATTTAACCCTTCATTCACCAGGTCATAAGCACACACAAAAATAAAATTCTCTTGTATAGTACAAATCAGATAATTGGCCGATTCAACCTTTTCTGAAGTCCACAAACAAACAATGAAAATCGCACCAATCAAAAGTTACGCTAATCTCACGATGCATTTTACTACTAAGAGGTAAAATTGTTCTTGAATATTCAATTTTGTCAAATTATGCCTACAACCTCTGAAAATAATCATTTTGGTATTCATTTTTCTACAGTGGAATGATGTTGCCGCTTGTAAAAAATTATTATATTTGTAAAATCTCAGCGAGAGTGAAATGAGTAATTCCAACGTTTCGTTGAATGATGTATTCTTGAGTAAATGGTATTTACAACAGACAATCAGTTGAATACATCCGAATGTCTTTACGATGAGCAGTCACATAAATGCAGAAAATCCACCACCACAGTCCATTGTAAACTAAGACATGTTACGTCACAAGTAGAAGATGTGGCACAACTAGGAAAATGTTGTGACAGGACACTGTGAACGAAAGCTAAACAGCGGATAGATCAAAGTCATGCTGGAAAACGGACAGTGGATTTGGAATGAAGCTGACCTTCTACTACACCATTAAAGATCAAACAGACTTCTGTAAAGCGTAAAGCAGGTATTCCACAAAACCTCCTCCATAGCTAATAATAGTCTGCCAGTAAAAAGCCTATTGCATGGAAAAGAAGGACACTGTGACAAAATGTAGCAAACTCTTACAGTGAGTATCCAACTTGTTTTCATCATCTGAAAATAAAATGGAAGACAATGGCTCAAATGAGATTCAAGTTAATGCTGTAAAGAAAAAGCTCACCAATCAAAAAATATGTAAAAATTGCAATGAATGATAAGGCAAGTTTGTATAAATAAGAAAACCTCGCCTAGTTAACTATCTCACTAGAATGAGCGTTGAGCGTGGGGCCAGCAACCAACAACACTGAATATTCCAAACCGCTAGAGAAACTTCAGGGAAGGGAAAATATATTAAGAAATACAAACACTTCAAGTAAAAATCTTTCTCTTCGCTCAAATTGAAGAGGCGAAATGTCGCAAGAAGTCAGTCAGCCAGCTGATGTGTCTTCTGTCGATGAGAGGCAAGAGTACGAATGGTAACGTGGAATGTCCGTACAATGTACGAGACTGAGAAGGCTGTCCAGGTAGCCTAAGAGATGCGAAGATATGGCTTAGTAGAACTGGGTATCTGCGAAAGCAGATGGAATGGATGCAATATTCAACTCCAAAGGAAGGAAGGTAACAATTATCCAATGCTAAGCACAGTGCTACAAACAACGCGGAACAAGAGAAGAACGACGACTTTTACAGACAACTGCAAGCTGTAATGGACAGCATCCCAAATAGTGACATCAAAATGCTCAAGCGCGATGTGAATGCCAGTCGAACTGGGAGCAAATAATACGGGGAGAGAGCTCATCCTGAGTCGAGAGTCTCTCGAAGAAAGAGAACGGAAAATTATTCGCTGACGTCTGCGCTTTCACTGATTTGGTGATCAGAGGGTGTGTGTACGAATGCAAGCATATATGCAAAGTAACATGGATTACGGCTGTTGGGCACATAACAAACCCAAAAGACTTCATCTCAATTCTGCTCGTGAAAGTAAAACGCAGCCAGCCTGCTGTACGCGAATTCAAGACGGGGAGCAGATATGAACTCAGACCATCATCTTATTCAGGTAACCTTCAAGGGAAAGCTGAAGTCCTTCAGGAAAACTGGAGACCGGCACTGTATATCAGTGGATTAGAGTGTGCCAGGAACCACTCTCTAGTGACATAGATACGTCTTGAGAAATTGTCATAAGCTGTGATTTCACTGATAGACGCATGAAAATCAATGAGAACATTGATGATTCTTGGTAGCTAAACTAGTTTTGTAGTCTCATGTGTATATAAGTGGTGGTTGAGTAATGTAGCTTAAGTCATTTTTATGATAAGTGCGCTTGCCTTGGATATCAAACGATAAAGAAACCAATTTCCTTCAAGTTAAACTTCGATGGGGAATCGGTAGTTATCTTCAATGCGTTGCTGCACGTTGTTCGTCTAAGTATGTTCTGGGCGAGGAGAGTTTCAGCTTATTGTGTTACTGTCAATGGACTAGAAGCATACAGTCCACTGAACACACTTATAATTCCATAAAGTAATACCTGATGTCCACGTCAATTTTTGAATGATTAGGTAGAAAGAGGGAGAGATTATGATGTTCAATAAAGTCATTCTTGCTCCTAACTGAAACACCCTAAACTGCAAGCTTCGAAATGCAATTTTTATGTTTTGTGTGCACAAATATTATTTTGCAATGGTTTTTTCAATGAATCCTTGCTCAGTTATTTGGCTCCCACAATATGGTGAAGATCCCGATTTATGAGGCACGAAGAATTTAGCGATTTATCATTAATACTGAGTCACTTTGAATTAGAAATTCATGTTGGATGAGGTAATGTTTGAGTTTTCACCAGTGGACGTGACATGCTTGTTGAACAGCTGCCACACTTTCGGTTTCATTTGTTAGAAGCGGAATAGGCTTTACAAAGAGCCTATGGGTGAAAAGAAAACTTCATGCTACAACTAAGAGCTACCGCTAGCTGTGTACCCCAGTTCATGTATGACATAAATGAGAAACTGGATGCTGCATACAGTAAGACTGTTCTAAACTTACATGTAGTGACAATATCATGAAATCTAGCAGGTAATCTAACGCATATTTAATCTAGTGAATATATTTAAGTGAAAGGTTTTAGGTCGGTAAACGTGAGTTGAAAATAATTGGGATGAACGAACATTTACTCAAAGAATGTGTTGCAGAGCTAACAAAGTGAGTATTTCATACACAAAGCGCTTTGGATAAAGCAACTCTGAAGTTGAATTCTTTTGAAATTCACTGCAGAATCAATGACGAGGTTGTTGAACAAATTTGAACAACCCATGCGCTAATTTATAAGGATTTCTTCTTCAATCTGACGTTAAAGAACATCATGTTCACCAGAGTCTTGTACCTCATATGAGATAGACATAATCGTCTTCATTTTTTATTACCGATCCCTTGGGTTCCGATTGGAAATTGGTGATTCGATAACACCCCTCCAATTAATTTCCTTTATGCCATCCTCTTCAGCCGCGTTCACGATTGTCTATAATCTCTCATCTTCGCCAACTAATACGATTTCCTCCATGTCACCCTCCTACTGACGACCCACTGGTCGGTTCGCATTAGGACTCTACTCGGTCGATGGTCTGCACTGAGCAAGATGTTATTTGATGGCCTCCTCAACGCATGCCCGATCCATCTCCATTTTCTTCTGCGTATTTGTTAAGCGATCATCTCTCCGTTGGTTTTTACTCAGCCAGATTTTTTTGTTGCTTATTCTTTCTGCTTGGCCATTTGATGTGCAGTGTGCCGCTAACGAAGGAGGAAGCTGTTGATGAAAGTCTGAAGCCTTTTTGATTTCCTTTTCGTTACACTCAGTGCAAGTTTCTGACCCGTGGAGAAGCTGTGACAGTCTGACTTCACAACTGTGTTGATAATTCGATTCGTGATCTTTCTGCTGAGGTGGAGTGCGGAAGATTGAAAAACCGGTTGCATGTTGATGAAGACGAACCTCTCCTTCTCGAATCTGACTGGATGGTGGCGACAACTTCAACCACTCCTACTGCCTCTGCCATTGTTGGTGAACAGAAAATGGTTTGTTTATTCTTACTGGTCTCAAATGGCGGGTGACAAGAAGGCTTTCACTGCTCAACCGTGAACTAGTTGGCAGGAGACTGAAGAAATACGATCAGAAGGATTGTTTTATATTGCATTAAGGTTTATTTACAGACTTTAGCACTGATCAGCCGCTGTAAATCTGTTTTGTTAACGCTTGTTACCCAACCATTTCCTGTTGTTCTGCGACGGATACAATGTGTAGTGTTCTACGTATAACGCTCACTCTTCTGAAAGCAGGATCACCGCTACCTGGATGTTAAACAACCCTACATAGGGAACTATCTTTCAATTTAGCTAGGATAATGTTGAATAATAAAAGATCTAGAAGAGAACCTATAGGAATCCAATATAGTTGACAGTAACACTCTTAGTCAAATACAAAATAAACAATCATACTACATTCTAGAAACAATACTTTCAATTTTATAGGCGCGATTTCGATATCTATTTTTCTGTCTACACCTTGTTCGCACATATAATCCACTGTTTCAGTCAGTGGATTATTGGTGAACAGTGACGCTACATCCAACGATAACATGATTTTCTCCATTATGTTCGTAACATAATGTTGTCAGCATAAGCAAAGTCATATTTTACACTTATATTTAACTAACTGTCAATGTAGCGGCTCAAGCAGATTACCCAACCATTTAGATGTCAAATGAGATAGCGAATCTGAAATATCAAGAAGCGGACGCAGAGGAACTCACTGATTATGGATCTTTGGTAATACATTGAGCCTAAGTGTATGATTTCCGGAGGGTTGGATATCATTTAATATAGAACTATCAATTAGCCTGCCATTTTTTAAACACTTTAAAGTATCAACAAACTGTCATTCCGTAGGTCCATTTGAAAGCTTACTACTACTCAAACTTCGAAACTTGGAGCGATCTTCCAGGAAAATATTCATCTTATCGGTATAGCCACATGTGTTCATGATGAATGTGCTGGAACTCTTGTCACGTCTAGGGATAATTATACTGTTGTCCGACTTAAACTTTTTACGCATTCCCTATGCTACCTCATTAATGTGTTTTTCATTGTGATCTTGGCATTATTGTACTTGTAGCGACAGTCAACAAAGGCACTCTAAATTTGTCTAGCTCACAAATGGAGGATGGTGTTAAATCTTGTTTTCGAATAAAAGGGTTTTCAAACTGCAACTCTGTCTCTTAATGACTATTATTAACATATTGACAAAATTTAAAAACATGAGTTGTTCCTTCTATATATAAACCTCTGTTATGTTAATTCGATTAATTTCCCTGAAGAAGTTCGGACCAGATTGCCGAACGAAACGTTGGAATTAATCATTTCAATTTCGCTGAGATTTTACAAATATAATTTTATAAATGTCTTTTTCTCACTCAGCGCTCAATTATTTTGCAACTATCCGGTCAAATCTTGATCACAGTTCATATGAATAATTATGAAAATTCACTCTCCATTGTTTTTATAGTTAGTCGTTAAGTGCCTCATTTACTCATCAGTAACACACATAATAACTAAGGTCTATTAGATATCCACTTAATTAGCAGTACAATAACTTCTCAGAAATATAAGGAAGGTAAATTCCATCACAGATGAGTCAGTACTCCTTTCGTGAGGAGTGGAGTAAACGTTTCAAAACTAATATATTCACTGTGTTGTGAGAAGGAACGTGTTGAGAAGTAATCAAATAATTATGGCACGTTTCTTAATCGTCAATGTATTGTATTCATCATGATGGCGTTGAATTTTCTTGATTAACGCTCTACATATTATTCGCACTTCTTGTTTTCTTGTATTTATTATCATTGGTTTCTTTCGTTCTAAGAGGAACATAGGGATTCAGCCGCACGTCATCATTGCGTTCGGTTATCCGTGAGCGTTTTCACCTGGCTCCACATCTGCCCACATGCTTCTATCTCCACTTCACATGACCTCCTTGATGTCACCATCGCACTGAGGACTAACTAGCCGCTTTACATTCGCGTTCCACTTGAGGGCCTGTCTTGTGATATCACTTGATGTCTTTCTTAGAGTATGGCCAATCCACGTCCATTTCTTCATGCTTGTTTGTTGCACAATTGGTCTCTGATTGGTTCTTTTACATAGGTCTCTCTTTGCTGCTGATCTTTTCTGGTCATTTGATCTTGAGTATGGAGCGAAGACAACTGTTAATGAAGGTCTGCAGTTTGTTTGAGATGCTCTTTATGACGCGCTGGCCAAGTCTCTGATCCGTACAGTAGCACTGACTTCATATTGGACTTGAAAATCCGGATCTTATTTCCATTTTCATGCTGAGCGCTGTTGACCTCCACACAGACATGAGAGTAGTGAGAGCTTGTCTTGCTTTTCCGATTCTTGCTTTGATATTCTCATCAGTTCCGCCTGTAGTTTGAACGATGCTTCCCGGATAGGTAAAAGGAGTTGCTTCTCTCAGATTTCTCCCATTTATGTTGATTGTTGTCTATTGTTGTTTCCGATGTTGTTGACCAGAAATCTTCACCTTAACTAATTCGTATTTTTGATGCTTCTTCTGCAAATTTATCGCTTTTTACTTGCATATCTTCCGGTTTGTGAGAAATCAAACGTATACCATCGGCAAAGTTCACATCTCCCAAGTTTTTCCTGTGGTTATATTTTATGCCTGTTTCTTCGCTGCCTGCCACTGTCTGTTGCGTAATCCAGGTCACCGCAATCAGAGAAATCATTGAAAACCGTAGGCAGCCAGCTTGTCCTACTCATATTTTCACTACGATGGATTCCTTGAGTTTCCCGTTGTGAATAACCTGGCACGCGGCACTGTCATACAAATGTTGGATGAGATGTATATTTTTTGGCGGCACCATGTAGTAGCGAAGCATTTGCAAATCACTTCTCAACTGACGCTGTCGAAGGCCTTTTCAAAGTCAGTGAAGTTGAATTCAAGAGCCGACTGCCATTCCGAGCTCTGTTAAATGATGATCGTGGTGTTGCAATTTGTTTGATGCATGAGTTGTTCATCCAAGTCCAGCCTGTTCCGGTCGACGTTTTCGATCCAGGGCGTGTTTGATTCTCTCCTGGATGATGTGGCTTAGTATTTTGTTTAGGATGGACAGGTACATTGACTCAAGTCTGCTTTCTTTGACAGTTTGAATACGTGGCCTTCCTTCCAGCTCGCAGGTACCTCCTCCTCTTTGTACTGGTGTCGTCAAGTCCACTGATGACTCTGGGTCCATTTCCAATGCCTCTGCAAGGAGACCGTCTGGTCTTACTGCTTTTCCAATTTTTATCATCCTTATTGCCTTCAGGATTTCTGTTCTTGTCGGAGGGTTGAAGTCCACCGGTAGTGGTGCCGTTTCCGCTGTTGATGTTATTGGGCGCGTTGTAAGGGGCAGTCAACTCAGAAGTCTTTTGAAGTGTTCAGCCCAGTGTTACGTTTCCTCCACCTCTTCGCTGATGGGCTTTTCATTCTTATCTTTCACTGACGTAATTTGTGTTAAACGTTTCCCCGGTAGGAACCAAGTTGTTCGATAGAATGTTGCGAGGTCACCTTTGCCTACAGGCTGTTCTACTTCATTTGCCATAGTTTCGTGAAATCATCCTTTTTCTTTCCCGACTGTTTTATTTACTCTTTTTACTCAGTGCAGTGTAGCTTGCATTCAACTCCTGTTTTTGTCGCTCGTCAATACACTGGACAATCTTTTGTTTCAATATCCTTCTCTCCTCTGTTATTCTCCATGTATCCGTAGTGAGCCATTGTTTGTCTTGTCTCTTCTTTCTGCCTAGAACGCTCATGCACGTTTGACTTCACACCGCTTTCACGTCGTCTTAGTGCTTTTCAATGCTGATCTCTTCACTAGTGTTGATTTGTGTCTCGGCTGTTTTCCTTACGTTTGCAGTGAGGGTGTTCTTTGTATCCTGATCCTTCAGTTTTTAAGTATTGAACTTGGCTTGTTAACTCTCTGCAGCTTCTGTTTCCTTGAAAGTTTTTAATTTGATTCGGAATATTCCTTAACCTAGATAGTGATATGAGCCAAAGTCTGCTCCTCTTCTTACTTTTGTGTCCAGTAAACAGCGCCTCCAGTTTCTTGAGATTGAGATGAAGTCAATTTGGTTTTTGGTTTGCCTATCTGCTGACACCTATGCAGCCTTGTGGATATCCTTGTGTTTGGATACGCTGTCGCCAATCACTAGTTCATCGAAGGTACAGGGGTCAGCGAGGAGTTCTCCATTTTCATTACATTCTCCGAGAGCTTCTCTATCCAGGATGAGTTGTCTTCCTATGTTGCCTGGTCCCAGCTTGACGTTCATGTCTCCCATTAGTATTTTAATGTCACCAACTGCAGTACTGTCCAATGTTGCCTTCATTTGTCTGCATAACTGTTCTTTATTTTCGAGTTCTGTGTTATTTGTGGGTGCACAGCATTGTTTAATTGGTTCTTTCCTTCCTTTTTGAGCTAATTCTGGTGGTCATTATCCTGGGTGAGATCGCCTCCTATTGTATGAGTGTCTTTGTTGCCATTGATGACATCATGATAGCCAAACCCTCGGTGTGATCGTCGTTGTCTCCTGGATGACCGAGGTAGATCATCGACTCTTCCGTTGACAATTTGATGAGTCCAATCCCATTCAATCTGATTACGCATATCATCAATACTTGGTTTCCGTATCTTTTCAGGTCGTTCACAATCTGAGCAGCTTTGCCACTCTCGTACATGGTGCAGACGTTCCATGTCCCGACATAGAATTTTTCTTTTGTCGCAGGGAGACTTATCGTGCTGAAGTTTCTGTAGCAACTGTGTTAACAGGGTGTGACTGCTAGCCTCACGCCTGAGAAGAGGATGTTACGTGAATGTATAGTTTACAGAGGAGTGACTTGTGGGTTGCTCCCCTTCGAATCAAGAAAACAAGGAATTAAGCAATCAAGACAATATCAGCAAAAAGAAAAAAAGTAACAAAAGGAAGGGCAGTGACAACAACAATACATAAAGTCATAGCAACAGTATCACTTGCATAAAAAACGGTTTACAACAGTGATATCAAAACCATAGACTCACTGACCTGGGTCAAAATGAGTATATAAGTCTAAAAATGTATACAGTTATAGATATTAGATAGTGTTAAACAGTCACAATATGCTAAATAGATGCTTATAGGTTTTATCAGTCAACAAGATTCTATCCACAGATTCAGTGTTCGAAAGTCAAACAATTAAATAAATTCCACAACTTCTTGGCAAGAAACGCCAGAGAAATTAAAGTTTTATGTATCTGAGCGAATATGGCGTACTAACCGAAAAGCGTGTCAAGGTTGTTTTTTCTCTTGTTTTCTTAGCTGACCTTCAAGGGCTGCGAAACGCAGCGGTCATCGCATCTAATGCATACAGAAAGACTTCAAGTGAGTAAATATATTCATCGATTTGATTAGTGAACTTTAAAGCACAATGAAGCTGTGGACAGGCCTGTACGATTCACCATTTGATGAACAGGGTGGTGACTCAGCTGTACAAATGACGTGAAGCAAAGATCGACTTCAACCTTTCTTTACAATGGAAAGCAGAGAAAAGAGTAGATCAAGCGTCCATCTTCTCAAAATATTGGTGTAATAATTAAAAAAAGATGACATTGACTGCAGAAGTGGTACCGTTTGCACTGTGGCAGAATATAATTCGATATTAAATTAGTCCAGTGAATATAACACATATCGTCTCAGTATTCATAACTGGATGACGTTTCTAGGACTATTTGTCTTTCATAATCAAATCATATTATTGTATTATTATTTCTTAGCATATTTGCAGAGTATAAGGAAAGGAAATTACAAAAATGGTGAGTGACAGTTTTGACCTGCTTAAAATATTTTGAAATTAAAAGGTGTTCATCACTAGGCTCCATGCGATTCATCTTTGATTGAAATTAGTCGCATTTCTACATCAAAGAACTTCAGAACTCCACGTCCAGCAGACAATGAATTCATCATATTTGGATGATGGTGAATAGGTCGGTACTACAAATGCTGAAAAATCTCACTGTCAACAAGCAAACATCAAATTAATTATGAATAAATATCAAGAAAATATGACATGGTATTTTGAATTGACAGCGACTCGTTTTTGAAGATCTCAAGTTTGAAGATCATTTGAAGGTAGAGACAAGAGACCAACCAGACTATATGTTAAAGTAGGAATATACTCACTAATTGGAAATTCAAAGTACGCAAATTACTGACACATATCTCACCTCATAATGAATGTATTTCCATGAAATAATTCCTTTAAGTATTATCTAGTATGTATGTGGCTATGAATTTGATGACGAGTCATTATTCCTTCCAGAAACATCGAATGATGCTGAAATTACGCAGGCGTATTGGAAGGCTCGTTATGATTTTGACAACGGCACAAGTAATTTTACATAGTAATTTGATTTGACCGCATTTCATATTTAATAGTTATATTGATGGATGTAATTCAAGAGACAGAAGTAGTCTTTGTGGCTGATGACGTGTATATTATCAAGTTTTTGTAATCCTTAATTCCACATACGGCTATATCATTGACAAAATTAGCAACATTACTTGTCACACTTATATTGGAATCTGCAAATTGTTGAACAGTTAGTCAGAATCACGGCTGAAATGTGTTTGCACAAAAGCGTCGAGTCTACTGCTCATATGGTGTTATTTTCATATTATTGAAACACGCAAAACTATTCCGATAAAGCTTCAGTGACTTCATCAATGAATCATAGAATAAAGCCAGAAATGTTTATCACATATTATGTGAAGTTCAAAATAACAGTTAACCTCGTCTAGATTACTAGCTCGCCAGTTTTCTAGCCGGTCCCAAGCCCAGATAATGAATGAGGGTTGAGGCGTGGTGCTAGCAACTCCACCCTTGCTGAGGAGGCTGCTGGGTGACATCGCGCGTCAGGCCCTCGAGTGTAACCCGAAAGATAACCGGCGAGTGGACGTTCAAGAGTGACATGGAGGAGATCGTGTGAAGAGGAGCTAAAACAATATGGATTAACATGGATGCAGGTGAAAAGTACAGCAGAAGACAGAAGCAAGTGGAGACGTGCAGTTGAAGCGTTATGTTCCACTAGGAACCCAAAGGAACAATTAAAATAATAATAAAAAAACAGTTACATGGAGACTACATGGCATGATCGCGCATAATTGGCTTTATTTCATAATAATCCAATAGTGTAATGTATCATTGAAAAAGGTACTCATGCGTCACTGACAATCTATTCACTGTTTTAGGGGAACTACGGAACAAAATAAAACAATTAGAAATGAGCCGGATTGAATTTTTAATATGTAAGTTGAAATATTGAAATGATTTACAACTGACTAGTTCAAACCCCAGAATACAGAATAAACTGGCTCCTGGATGAAATGAAGGAAGATGCCAAGCAGTATTATTGAAGTAAGTTTTTACTTAGATCCTCAGCGTTTTTTAAATTACTAACTAACTGCACAATTGAATATGAACTTGAAGATGGATTTTGTGGTTAGCTGAAATAAGCTAGATGAAATTTTGAGGAACAAGTAACAATGAACTTCTCTTCACTCGCATTTCTTGATTACTCATCAGTGAACAGGCACATGATGGCCGAGCTACTGGCTGACCGGCCACATGATCACAGTAGGTGGCTGCACCCAATATCAGGGTTGTAACAACTTTTGAGAACATTGTAAATTATACTGGTGTTTCGCATAGCTGATTTCCTGTGAGGGGAATTATAACTTAGAATCAACCAGATAATGCACACACTGAATATGTGTTTCAATATATACTGGAACTAATGCTTTATGACTAGTGTCATTGTTTGTTAGATGAAAATTGGGGAAAATAATTTCTGCTATACAAGATACGTGTCTAGTTTCAACTCACTGTTGCTCTATTTCTGCTTTCTTCCTGTTTCAGCTGCAGGAAAGTGAATTCGATTCCAAGGGAATTAAAGCAATATTGGTGAAGGGAATACATTGTTTGCTTATCTCTTTTTGTTTTTTGATGACTTCGTCAAGAAGAAAATTTTCTTCTCTGCAACCGTCTTTTAAATAATTCTTTTTTGTTTAATTAAATATAACATTTTTCTTCGTAAGATTTTGTTTCAATTGGCGTTTTCTGTCTTTATAGTACAGTGGGTTACATGCAAATGAGGTAGCTAATTAAAACAAATAGACTCACTGACTGTGCATGACTTTAGTATTATTGTTACGATTGACGAAGTGTCTTGTTCAGCCGAGAGGAAATCTCAGTTCGGCGTAGCGTAGATATTTGCCAAAGACTATAAAGCGCGTTTACGCATTATAATACGACGTGAGGAATAGAGAAATTGTGCGATAGATAGAGAAAGAGATAGTGTGTGAGAGAGAAAAGATAAAGAGAGAGTGTTTATGGGAGTGTGAGAGTGAAGCATTGATAGGTATAAATATGGTGAGGGTGTGTGATTCAATCTGTTTTCCCCTTAAATCCTCGTGAGCTTTAAACGATAATGCAGTGAACGTTTTCTCATCAAAGAGAGACTGTTGAGGACAGAATTAACCCAAGAGCTTATAAAGAGATTATCACGAGAGGAACAGTCCATGTTCATCATTGTTTGTGTAATTCACATGTGTGTGTGTGTGTCATGTTTTCGTTACAAGGAGAGAGATACATTGAGATGGATAGACAGACATACAGTCAGATAGAGATAGTGCGTGCGCGTTTGTGACTGACAGAGAGAGAGAGAGAGAGAACTACGAAAGTTTCTCGCACTGTTAAAAAGTATGCTTAGCCTCTAACGGAAAGCAGCGCAGCCTGATACGCCATCCCACCATCAACAACACACCCATCGTTTGCTACGCTCATTTTCCTATTAACAACTGGCTTTCTGTGCTTGTGATTTGTAAGCACGATGCATAGCACTATCACTTTTGCATGTGCCTCCTACGATTCCACTCCGATGACTTAATCAATCTCTGAATGATGCTGATTCACCAATCGTCACCTCATGACACATGATGATGATGGTGGTGAAAGATGTGAGCGAAGTGAGATATAGAGAGAGGCAAAAGGTATGAAAATGTTGGTGGATTGTATAATATTGGACATATTGTGAGGATGTTTAGAGTTTGATTCGATTGAATGAATGTAGCAGTGGAATTTGTCTCTGAGTAAAGTTGTTTTGATGATATTTTTATATGCGTGGAAGTGTTTTGAATCGTCTCTTGCTATCGAGTCATTTTTCTGTGGTATGAACGGCCATGTTAAACTTTAAGCACCACTAACTACCAATCAGCGAACGACGTCGAATTATCCAATGAGATTCACGAACGTTAGTTCAATGTATTATAGCGCTTGATTCATTTCAAATGCGTGCCCTTCGACCGATAGCTGTTACCTTGACGTGGTGGCACCACGTGGTGACACCAATATATGAAATCTGTGACTGTTCCGTTTGAGCTATGCAGTCCGGTGTAGTGTGCTTCACTCAGCGTCTATGTACTTTGACTTTAGCTGATAAGTTCAAAGAATAAATTTGTTTTCACGCGTTTCACTTTCGTTCATTTGCATATTGATTGTTACTATGATCGCATCACCTTTCACGAATAGACGTCACTTATTTGAAATGATAAAATTCTTTCCCTCGCCATTTCAACATTTGACTGAAAATTCATGTACTAACTTCGTTATGCCTATAAATAAAGAAGACTGGTTTTAGGGTTGAAGCCTTTATTTCTATCTATTACATACCTCTACATGCATATAAAAAACTGAATCAAAGAATGAGGAATGAGATGGATGTATTCACTAATTATTTCTGCATTGCTCTAGGTGTATACTGAAGCGTCCAGTGTTAGTTGGTGGTTGTTTCACAGGCAGTCAATTCAGTCCTGTTCATTTTTAGTCACTGATTGAATATAGTCCTGATAAGAACGCTGCAAGCTTAGCTGGAACCTTACCAATGAGGCTCTCGAATGTCGTCAGTATGTTCAGTATTCCACTCCGATGCGTTTCATTCACTTTTTCGCTCGTCTATCTCATTTGACTCATTATGTCTTTATTGATCGATTGATCGACTGATTGATTGATCGACCAAGTGAGTGACTGGTCGACTGACTGATTGCTTCATTGGATTCTCGGTTGTTTAATTGACCAGTTGTTTGGTTGGCCAGTTGTTGGTTGTTTTGTGCATGGATTGACTCTTCCGTTTTACATATTCACTCCATGATGAGTAAATAATTTTCGTATTTGGGACTTAGTCTGTCCGTGAATCAGTTCGACTTAATGTTTGCTTCTTCTTCTCCTTCTACTTCTTCCTTCCTTCCTTCGTGCGATCATTTGTTCGTTGATCAGTTCGTCAGATCATAGGTGACTTTGTTGTTTGGTTAGTCAGTCAGTTAGTTGGTTCGTTAATCCAATCCAGTTCACACTAGAGAAGGAGTCCAACGCAACAATATCTTTTCTGGACGTGCAACTAGCAAGACGTGAACAAGATGGGACACTCAAAAGATCCATTCACAGAAAACCGACATGGAATGGACAACTCATCAGCTTCTACAGTTGGGTGCCTCTATATACAAAACGAAATCTAATCCGCTCACTGACTCACAGAATCCACAACATTTGCAGTCCGGAAACCATAGAAGAGGAGCTGAAGACCCTGAAAAGAATCCTCCTTGAAAACGGTTACCCGGAACGTTTCATCACAAAAGCCATGAAGCCCAAAACACAAAAGCCGTCCATGCTTACTGCTCCCAAGAAACTTCTCTATTTGAATCTACAATTCAACGGAGATTCTTCAGCAGAAATACTGAGAAATCGCCTGTGCCGCTCACTGAAGAAAACCTTCTTCGCAGCTGAACTCAGACTAACTTTCTCTACGAAACCAATGATTCGCACGAACGTGAAGGACAAGCTTCCACTGGGGGCCTCATCAATGTGCATCTACCAATTCACCTGCACAACAATACCAACGATGAAGACAGAGCTACCAGTGAACACCAACCATCCGACGAAATCAGAAGTCCTGAAGGCAATCAAGATGCTAAAAGCTGGGAAAGCAGCAGGACCAGATGGAATCCCAGCAGAAGCATTGAAAGTGGACCCAGAGACAACAGCGGACTTGATGACGCCACTACTGGAGAAGGTGTGGAAAGAAGGCGAAGTACCTGAGGATTGGAAGAAAGGATACTCATTCAAACTACCAAATAAAAGAGACTCAAGTCAATGCGAGAACTGGCGCGGAATTATGCTCCTGTCCATCCCAAGCAAAATACTAAGCCGCATCATCCTGGAGAGAATCGAACATGCCCTGGATGAAAAACTTCGACTGAAACAGGCCGGATTCACGAGAAAGAAGTCATGCATTGATCAGATCGCCACATTACAGATCATCATTGAACAAAGCTTGGAATGGCAGTCACCTCTATATCTCAACTTCATCGACTTTGAGAAGGCCTTCAGCAGACAGCGTCGATCGATGGATGATTTGGAAACTACTTCGCTACCACGGGGTGCCACCGACAATTATACATCTCATCCAACAGCTGTACGACAATGCTGCATGCCAAGTAATCCACAACGGGAAGCTCACGGAACCCTTCGAAGTGAAGACAGGAGTAAGACAAGGCCGCCTACTATCGCCAATGATTTTCCTGGTTGCAGTAGACTGGATAATGCGACAAACAACGGGCAACGAGGAAACAGGCATAAAATGGACTCACACAAAGAACTTGGAGGATCTGGACTTCGCCGATGATATATGTCTGATTTCCCACAAACTGGAATATATGCAAGCGAAAAGCAACAAGTAAGCAGAAGAAGCAGCAAAGATAGGAAGGACTTCAGGTGAACATAGAGAAAACAAAGGTAATGAAGATTCCTGGACAAGACGCCACCAACAGCAACAACAACAACAACAGACAACAATCAGTATAAATATGAGGAACCTGAAAGAAACAACTTCTTTTACCTACCTGGGAAACATCGTCTCAACTACAGGCGGATGGAACTGACGAGGATATCAAAGCAAGAATCGGGAAAGTAAGACAAGCTTTCACTACTCTCAAGTCTGTGTGGAGGTCAACAACACTCAGCATGAAAAATGCGATCCGGATTTTCAACTCCAATGTGAAGTCAGTGCTACTATAGGGATCAGAGACTTGGACAGCGCGTCATAAAGAGCATCTCAAACAAACTACAGACCTTCATTAACAGTTGTCTTCGCTCAATACTCAATAGCAGATGGCCAGAAAAGACCAGCAACAGGAATCTCTGGGAGCGAACCAACCAGGAACCGATTGTGCAACAAATAGGCAGGAAGAAATGGAGATGGATTGGCCATACTCTGAGGAAACCATCAAGTGACATCACTAGACAAGCCCTCGAGTGGAGCCCGAATAGGAAGCAGAGATTTGGTTGTCCAAGGGTGACTTGGAGGAGGTCATGTGAAGAGGAGATGAAAACGTGTGGTCAGACTTGAAGCCAGGTGAAGACTCTAGCAGAGAACCGAACGCAATGGAGACGCACGGCTGAAGCCCTATGTTCCTCTAGGAATTAAAGGAAATAATAATTTCTGGACATTTATCCCCTACTAAATTCAAGTGTTTGTATGTCTCCTCTTTGATAACTTCCAGCAATTAACAATATTCAAGAGTTTGTCTGTGGAGATTTGATTTTTTTCAGTCTGCATCAAGGATCAATATTGGCCAGATAACCAAGTCTGTGATCACGATTTTGTAACAGTTTCATTATTTGCGTGATTATTTCCTTGGATTCCGAGTGCAACAGGGCTTCAACAACACATCTCCACTTTCTGATATTCTCTGCTGTCCTCTTCAGCTGAGTCCACGACTGCGCGTAATCCTTCATCTCCTTCTCGCACGATCTTCTCCATGTCACCCACACAATGACGACCCACTCGTCTCTTCCCATTGGGATTCCACCCGAGCGATGGCTGTATGTGATGTCATTCGACGGCCTCCTCAACGTACCCCCAAACATCTCCATGTTCTCCTACATAGTTGTCAAGCAACTGGTTCCTGGTTGGTTTCTTGTCTGAGTTTATTGTTGTTAATTATCTCTGAAAAGCTATTTGATATTTAATATGGCGCCAACGAAGGCAACTGTTTCTAAAATTCTGTAACTTGTTGTGAATCACTAACGTGACACGCTGGCCAAGTTTTCGACCCATATAGAAGAACTGACGGACTTCACATTTGTGTTTAATGTCTGAATCTTGTTCTTTATGCTGAGTGCTGGGGTTGAAACGATACTTCCTGGATAAGGGAAGAAAGCAACATCTGTCGAAACCCTCCCGTTGATGGTGATTGCTGCTGGTTGTTATTGTTGCTGTGGGTTAGTTATCTCTGTCTTCTCTATGTTCATCTCCAAGCCTGTCTTCTGTGACTGAGTCTCCAGCCAGTTTGCTGGTTTTCCCTTGCAGGTGTTCGAGTTTATGTGAAACTGGACATATATCATCCAGGCGAGAAATCCAGATCTTCTAGAGTCTCCCTATCGGTGGTCTACCGTACTCATGTCTTCTCACCCGTGGATCCTTAATTTGTCAGTTTGTGATATAACGCCAACCTCATCAATTTCTTCTGATGGTGTTTACTTCACCTTGACATGGAGGACCTCAATGGTTTCCGTGATCTCTTACTTCTGTTGGTCTGTGACGAAATTTACTTTGAAATTAGTTTAATTCGATAAAAAATCACAAAGTATAGAAATCCATATTCAACTACTTCAATAATCAGTCGTTTAACAATGATTCCATCGATGAAACAACATGATATCTTTGGATGATTCACATTCACCTACTCCACATTCTTGAAAGGGAAAATATTTTCTAGTTATATTTTAACCCTTTCGCTCAGTATTTGATCATCATCATCAGAATATCACCAATCACACAGTATGCTGAGTCTCTCTGGTCATTAGAACTATAAAAATTAGTGGTGATTCAGCAGTAGTTATATAGACAAACCGGATAATTTCAAGTCGGTCAATGAACACCTCTAAATAGTTGCATATCCAGAAAATAATAAACCTATAAATACTGTGATAAATAAATTCACAACTTCTTCGGCTAATTCAGTGCATTGAGTGAAGTCATCACCGAATGAGTCAAAATGACCTACATTGATGAGTGAAACCAATCACTGTAGCATTACTTACCTATTCATGTGCACAATTTCATGAATAATAATGTAGTCATAACCACCAAGGTATCTTGTGCATTCAAATTACAGATTAAACGTGTACTACTTCGTTCATTGTCAGTAGTCAACTGTAGTATCAATAAATATATCCATCGTAAGCACAGAGAGCTGACATTGGATTTCAGTTAGTCTACGTGTGATGTATCTGGTAGAATTGAATGCTGTACACCATGCCAGGGGTTGAAGAGGAATCTCTTTGTATGGATTTAACAAAAGTGACTCGTTCACATGCATTGGAATCCATCTTTCCTAGAAGCTGATGCTGCACCAAACTCGGAGAGAACCTAAATAAAGTACGAGTATGTGCACTGTTAGGTGACAGACAGTAGATGTATAAAGAAATAACTGTCATCAGAAAGAATTCTACTTCGATAAGGTAGTCCAAATTGTAAGTATAGTGCATAGAGACCTATGTTATCATCGTGTCTGTCAGTTATTCAATACACAATCTCTTGATGGAGGTAGTTTGCCCGGTGTACGTTAAACAATGCCAATGAGCACAAAATATAACCGGGATCCCCTTAATAATAAACAGATGAATGATGTTAACTTGAGTCCACTTATAACCATGAGAAGTACCTGTAGAAATTTTCATTTTCCATAACACCACAGTTAGCATTGGAATTTATTACTGAGAATGAACTCTTATTTAAGACAACAGCGAATCTCAGCCTTGACTATTCATTTTGTAATAAGCTATACTAAGAACTGTAATAATAGTCAAGACATATGTTCACTTACACAAACATGAAAAGAAAGTTATTGGTATCTGCCATTCACTGAAATGTATACTGTGTTCGTCACCTAAGGCGAAAACAATAAAATTATTCGTCGAAACACAAAATGACATAAAAATACCGCTCAGCGATATAGAGAGTCGCACTAGTACATACAAATACCATTTTGTGATTCAATGAATGAATCAATGAATAGATGGAGGGATTATTGAATTGATTGGTGATCATACATGGAGAAGGATACTATTTCTTTCAGCCTCCCTCCATACGTGTATGAATTCTGGTTATTTCCGGTACACGATTTGTACTCGATTAATTACTACTAGAGTCTCCTTGTTCGTCGGTAATCCATCATACAAGTTGCATTTAGTGAGTGGAAGTTAATTAACTAATTCAGCTTGGCAAGCTAAGATTAAACCATATCTCACCTATTTATGTCGACTGAAGCACATACATATCTAAATACCAGTATCAATATTACAATTATTCCCTTAGATCCCGCCGAGTGGAAGACAACTCTTGAATGAGCTTGATATGCGTTTGTGACACTGCACTATTCAGTGTTGAAGCAGTTTCCGAATCACTTCGCGGTCAACACTGTCCAAGGCCTTTCAGAATCAATCATTTTTTATTTTCATGCAGCTACCTTGATCGCTTACACCAAAATGCCTTAATTGAATTGGAGGTTGCGTGTTTTCAATCGTCCAGTAATAGCATGTGAACTAGACATGGACTTATGCGCTGATAAAGATGGATTCCAGGTGAACGCTGCACAACTCTTCAACGAAATGAAGATGTATTTCCGATTTTGCTTCGCATGTGAATCCTGTATGAAGAGAAAAGTGTTTGAGAACTAACTAAATACGCTGAAAATATTTCTCACATATTTCCCATATCGTCTGAAATGACGTTCACATTATTATCATTAAGTTCAGCTAGAAGTATCGCTGTCAATCGCTGTTCTTTTCATCATCAGTATTACCATCAACACCATGATGATGATGATGATGGTGGTGACGATAATGATGGTAATAGTGATGAGAAGCACTTGGATTTGATTCTCAAACCATTTCGTTTGATGAATTCACGTTGTTTGTGACGCAGTTTTGCATGCAGAGAATCTCATCACCCGGTTCGTTCTGTCATTTCTTCGTGCATTATTTCGTCAGCTATTCGCTGAGTTAGCTAGCTAGCTGGTTAGTGAGATAGTTATTTCTTTTTCGACTTGATAGTTACTCGGTCGACACATCTGTCCTACTCCCCATGTTCAGTGGAGTAGTTTGAATTCACATGGATAGATTCGAAGCCACTTCTTAATCTGAAATTCCTAAATTCATACATCCTTCAATTGTCATCGGGATAATTGACGACCTAGTTGGATAGCATTCTGCAGCTGACAATGTCATACGAACTCACGTACACACGCACTCTCACACACTTTCACACCTCTACTGCTTCCTCTCCACATCCCTCTGCATTCATCAACAAGCGATTCAATGACTCACTGACTCAGTCACTCCCTCACTCTCTCTCTCAATCACTACTCATTCACGACCTCATTTAAATCCTGTCAAATCCATCACTCATCATTCATCCAAGAAGTTGTGAGTGATGAACACGTTTTCACGGAAGACTCATGTCGATGTCATGAATTCATTCATGATATAGTGCTGATTATTATTATTAAGTATGTAGTTGAAAAGAAAAAAAGAATGAGAATCCAAGTGTATAGCATGGCATGATACGACAGACACATACAAACATGCCTGCCTACACATATACAAGCATAGAAACATGCATCCACACGTGCATGCAAACTACACAGGCACTCACAAACACACACACATACACATTACACACATGCATACACAGATACGAACTCACAGATATCTAAGAGGATAGAGTCAGTCGTATAAATGTGGTATCTGCCTTCAGTGCAGTGAAAGGCATTCTCGGAGATACACCATCTTGAGAAGTAGGATTTACTCCAGCAGGAGAGTTAATGATTTTCATTCACACGTATCTAAGATCAAAACAGTCAATGAAACAAACACACACATAGACAAACAGACAAACGGATCGACTACAAACAGCCTGATAGACTGTCAGCCAGCCGGACAGCAGAAACACACGCACAAACAAACACACAAGCACACTCACAGTCACACTGCCCAATATTTAGTCTCCTTCCTACACGCTAACATACACTGCAAACACACATTGCAAGAATCATGTGCACGAACCAGTTTCAGACAGACAGCTATGCAACAAGGACAGCCGCGTGAAATCGAGACAACCACCAATTAATCTCACTTGAATCACCTCATCAACAATATCTCGTGACATTTGAATTTCTGTCATGTCGACCGGACCTAGCTAGCTGGGACACACATTCTGTTGTTTGTTTGTCCTCTCAATTGAAATCTCCTTGAATCATCATCATCACCATCAGCAGCACCAGCACAGCATCCTACTACCAACTACACTGACACTGTCACCATTTCGCCAGACTCAGAAGAACAACCAGCAGTATACTGTTGAGCATTGCAGAGAATTCACATCAAATAACCAATGACGCCAGTCACAATACCTATGATGACAATAGTTCTACTAAGAATAATAATAATAAAATGATAATAGTAGTCATAACAATATTGTCAATTTAATTACCAATAATAATTAGTTAGGATAATGCTTTTGATTGCAGTGTTGTAACAAGAGAAAGCAAGACACGGGAGTCAAGGTATATTTTTCATTAATCAAAATGCTGTTCATAGATGTACAGTTTATATTCCTTAACCAATCACTGAGCGTGTGATTTCGGTTTACATGATACGACTATAAATAAATAGAATCTTCAAATATACATAGCATTCTGTGTGAAACAAAGGAGAATAAAAATGCGTCGGCACACATTGTCTGTATCTCACCACCACAGTGTCAGTATGAGTGATTTTCCTATTGGAACTCAGAGTAGTAGTGTAGTACTAATGACAACCAGGATAATTCTAGCAACAATAATAATGATGATACAAATGAAATATTCATGAAAAATTCCCATTCGAACATTAATAGACAGAAGACTAGTAGTTCAGCGAAGAGTCTCTTTTCGGCAAATTCATTTTCATAGCTATACAATCGCAAATACATATATGGTTGTTTTGTATGTGTGTGTAGACTAAATTTGTCAAACGAAAATACAATGAGTTGGTTCAAATGAATTGAATGTTGATATAAGAGGGTAGTAACAAATGAAATAAAATAAAGCCACTGTCAATAATACTGATAAAGAAAATAATAACAATACGATTATAAAATGATTATAACGACAAAATGGAAAGTAATTTTGAGGACTATTAACATCATTATTATAATGATGAAGCCAGTTTACTAAGAAGTATAGCGAGCGAGCAGTGCTTGCTTGCATTCTAAACATCATCACATGTGTTCTTGTCATCACCATCATAAACATCATCTTCATCCTCATCATGACCTAACAATCGATGAGCCGACAATCTTCGAATTCACCAGCTCTCCTAAAATCAATCCGACTACATGGCATGCCTACACAGCCATCACATCATATCACACCACATCACATCTCATCAAATCACATCACGTCACGTCACCCAATGTTCGATTCATTAGCAAATATAAATTTTCAACAACATTCCTATTGGTCGATTGGAAATAGTGACGACGAGGAGTAGGACGTGGCGATGCATCGAACAACTAACTGACGAACTGACTAACTGGGCAGATGATGAAAACACTGAATACATAAGTGACTGAATAACTAACTTATTATGTAAATAAATGACTGATTAACTGTCTGACTAAATATCTGACCAACTGAATAACTAATTAACTCACTAACTAACTAACTAACTAAATAATTTAAGTGTAGAACTTGGGCGATTCCATGTAAGATAATTTTATTTTATTAATCACACAATGATACCGTATTTACAACACAAATCCAGTTGTTAATACTGAATCACTGTGGTCTTATCAAAATAAACCTATTTATTATGGAGTAACAAACCAAGTAACTGACTAACTAACCAATCAACCAAATAGCTAACTTACTAACCAACTAACTCACCTTTGATCTGACGAACTCATCAACGAACGAACTAAAAAAACGAAGGAAGGAAGGAAGAAGCAGTAGGGATAGAAGCATGATAGCGCACACAATCTTGTTAGCATCGGTTATCTGTAAATTTTACTAAACTTATGACTCAGCATTGATGATTTTTATTCTATATTCATATTCACTGTATCATTATCATTAAAACATATTTTATCTTCAAGTTCGTTACCGATTTTGACATTGATTGGAAGAACTATGTGGCGATCGGTTGCTTGTAAGTGTGGCTTTACTCGATCTTTATTATTACCGCTGTTAGAACTACATGACTTTAATAAGGTTTTTGTTAACTGCATATAGTAATCTCCAGAGTAAAATCATTCACCTATGGAGAAACAGAGCTATGAGCTAAAACCAGTTGTTGACCCAAATGATAGACTCTATTCAAAATAGTTTTCTGATTATATAGTCATTATTTTAGTAGGATCTGTGTATTCTCCAAGGTTCCTATACCATGATATCCCATTTTTCTCATGTGTCCTCCGACTTGTGAGCTGACTACATTTATTTAGACGAATTGATGCTTGTAGAAATGAAATAAATGTAGTTATGCTTGGTAATTGTATGGCTTGATAATTGTATGGGTAATACCTCAAAGTCCTTCACAGAAACCTCATCAACTTCCAATTCAAGGTGGAGTGAGAATTTTGCGTTCTGAATTATTGATATGTGCCGCTTATCACCACTTTTATAGTGACCACTTAATTCAGACTTGTTTTTAACCTTCCACGCATTCAAAATAATACTTATCGATTTGTTGGATCGGTGTTTGTGATTAACGCCATGTAGCTTGTTCTTCACTGATTAGCAAATTATATCTGTGTTGGCGTACGGGTTGATTTGAGACTAGTTCAACTACCAGCCTTCTGGGAATAGGAACGCTCTTTCACTACTGTTGCTAACTAGGACATAAACAGAAATTCTAAAGACAAATCTCACACCTCTTGTACTCAGGAGAGATAAATTGACCTCGCTTTCGTAACTGATATTAGAGGATAGGGTTTGAAATCAATCATCGGAATATTAACTAAGAGATAATTAACGAAATGGAACAATTTGAACTATCGTAAAAAGGGACACTGGGTACTCTCACCACACTCCTTAATCGAATTTGTCGCATTTTAAATTACGTGTTGGACCAGAGCGTAATTTATGCATTCTTATGTGGGTGTAAAGTAGGATTAGTTCTACAACCACTCAGAGTATGTGGAAACCTCTGCTTCCGTTAACAGTAAACAAGCTTGATGATTGAGAACCAAAACTATTAATAAATGATAAATGTGCAGCTACAGCAGTACATCCAGTTGACAATGTCCTTTCTCCTTGTGATAACAAAATGTAATATGCAAACCAAGCTACCACAGAATTGAATGACTTTTACAACAGAACACCATTAAAGCTTCTGAATTTCATTAAAGCTGTTTTGTTTTTGTATTCCAGGCTATTGACTGTGGTCCTCTGCATATTGCTTTTCTTAAAATTCAGAGGGAATTTAAGAATTGCATTGTTCCTGATAGGAATAAGTTTTTAATAGATGCAAATTTATGAGTTGACTTTATTTCCTGAAAAGCATTTTGTGTTTTCTGTAGCATCTGCTTGAAAATAGAATACAAGCAACAGGCCATAAAAAAGGAGGATTGAATGCATTAATCAGGTTTCGTTAAAATTGTTCAAAGTAATACTTTGCACACAGAGACATTTATATGTGCACATATATCACTAATATTATATTGAGAGATGAATTACTGATAAGTAAATACAATACATGCAATCAATCATGCAAAATAACAGGTGTGAATGTTTTTCAGGCCATGTTCACATAGATAAGGTGAAACTAATATTAGAGACCTAGATAAAGAGAGTATTGCAGTGCGGCTAAATTACATCAATTAGGTAGGTAATCAGCTGTCAGAGAAAGAACTCGAACATATCAAAAATTGGAAACAAATGATTTCATATTTTTCATGGAATCGATACCTATAACAGATTTCTCGTGAGGTAACACTGAAGTTGGGTTCACACATGCCTATGGTTACATTTCGTTATGTGGGCAATCAGCTGTGGAGCCAAGGTCAAGGTTTCACAGTTCTTGGCCAACGCATCTTCGAATTCTCGCATTTCCTTTAAGGAAAGTTATACAATATGTCTGGTCCCATTCGACTTCTTGTCTTTTTAGTAAGCAGATGGGGTTTACGCTGTACTGTAACACACGCAACATAGGAATGAGGTATCACATCCCACTGTTCTATCGATTTACATGCATTTGCAGTCACAGGTAATGAGAGGACTGTTAGATTCCATATTCGATTAGTTTATTTTAAATGTCACACAGCGATGCAGTATTAAAAACTGGATGATGTTTCGGGCATACATTATTGATCATAATCATGTCAGCATTGGTCACACGGTTAAACAATTTGTTTCATATGTATTTTCTCTCTTTCTACCTCTCCATTGTCCCTTTGACAATTTCTATATTTTCGGTGTAGACTTTGCGTCATTCCGATTGCACGTGTACGGAGTTGAGTCGATAAACAAATCTTCTGTGATTAACTCCTCTCCCTCTTTCTACATAACTAAAAAGATGATTTTTCTAATGAAGCATCACGGTGTGATATTTAAAATAAACTCATGTAATATAGAATTAAATCAAACCACAGTGCTCAAGTTCTACACAATAATTAGGCAATCATAGATCTGTGGAGAATAGGCGGCCTACAGAACACATTCCTAAGTGGCTGGAAAGGAGAAATATATTCACCTGAAAGAAGAGAACACGAAGTTCAGCAAAGTTATCTTTTCGGTGATTTCATTTTCAAAAGCTGTACAATGGCATTTAAATACATTAATTTACATAGATACCCACTTTATTTGATTCCACATAATTGCGAATGTGAATAAAATGTGACAATTGTTTTCAACCAGATATGGTTTACGAGAGGCTTGGAAACGAAATTAAACAGTATTAGGACGAATTACAGGTATGTAGACAATGAGCATGGAAACAGAGTGAAATAATGATATTTTGGAATTGAAAGGAATTAAGAGGTGTGAATATTTGATTACAGAAGTCTAATATGCAAAAATTGCACAGGATTAGAATATAATTTTAAACTAATTATTTTAAGTGAATTACAAATATGATCAAGAAGAGCATAGAAACAAACTTAAAATAACGTCGTTACAAAAAAATTGGATGAATTGAATGAAGACAAAGAGAGAAAATTCACACACACAGTGAACAAAAAAATTAAAAACCGAAGGCTGAAGGAACATACTGAAATTTGTCCACGGTATAGTAGAAGCTGGAATGATTTCATTTGACCACACAGCTCCGGCATATCAATGGACATTTTGAGGGCTTCTGCGGTACAGAAAAGTCCCTTGCATCTTGAAAGAATTTAAGAATTCTCATCCTGCGAATAAATTCACAATGAAATTAGAAAAGGATTCATGAATCACTCAATTTATGACATTAATTGTTTTGCCACTTGACACTCAACTGTGATTGTAATCACAAAGATTTTGTTTGTATTAAATAGTGCTATTATTATTTCATTTATTCACACCTTTGATTAAATCCCCTTGACGGATATAATTTCTTGAAGAAAACCATATACATGCGATTGTAAAGTTAGATAATGAACTCGTCGGAAAGAGTCCCTTCGCGGAATATAATAAGCGCCACGAAGGTCTTCTCATTTCTCAACAGTCTTCCGTATGTGAAGCAGATTTCAGATGGTTATAATGTGAATTGGTGATAGTACTCTTACATTCTGGCTTACTAGAAGACTAATTAGACTGACTATAATGCACTGAAAGCTGAATGAGCAAACTACACACTCAACTTAGTGTGATATCGATTTAGAAGTGAAAAACAAACGCAAAAATTTCAACATAACAAGCAAACAAAGAAAAAACAACCTGACAAGAGTAACAAAGGTTCACTTCAGTACCACATTGCTTACATTGCTTAGTTTAGACAAAATAAACGTGACTTAATTGAAGACAATCAGATAAGAATAATTAAATAAACTTCAACACATGAGATACCACAGAATGAAGTTCAAGCAGATAGAGACAGTGAAAAGAAGAAAACAAAATGGTGATATTAATTTATCAATAAAATATGAAGAACATTAGAAAATAAATTTCAACATTTTTATGAAATTCTGTGGACTAGTTAAAGTTACAGCTAGAACGACACTTGTTTTTATTTTAATACCTGTGGACAATTGAATGCACTTTTCTTCGCATAAAATGCCATCAAGTTCCAGACTGAGTATCCTCTGATTTCCATGGAATAGGGGAAGGTGGCAGGTAGGTAAATCGGATTGTGTGGATGCATGTATGTTTGGTATCTTACAATTCAGTAAGTTGAGCTCATCACCTCTATTTTCTCTATGCTCATGTGAAGGCGTGTCTTCGCTGGGTGCTTCTTCTCCCAACGTGTTCGTCTTCACCTGCAGATCTTCGAGTTTATGTGATATTAGACATAAACCCTCGGCTAAGTTCAAACCTTTTTGACTCTGCTTGTAACACCAACGTTTGACCATCCTCCTGCTGCTCAAGGTCTCTTACACAATGCAGTCGACCATAACCAAGAGTATCATCGGAGATCAGCCTCACTGAGCTTTCTGTTGTGAATCCAATTGCACTTTAAATATTCACGTGGTTGTCCAAGGCTCCATATTTCGTAGTTTCAAATGCTGTCTAAAGTCTTTTCAAAGTCGATGAGTTTGAGGTGGATATTAGGTTAAAATCCTGTGATCTCTTCTAAAATAAAGCGAGGCTTCGCGATTTGGTTAGTACATGAGTTGCTGGAGGAGTTTTGCGTTCATAGCATCATTCGGTCTCCCCAGGATAATATAAGCTATTATTCGGCAGAAGTACAGCTTTAGTTGCTCTTCTTTGCAAGTTTGATAAGGCCACTTATCCTTCTGATCAGCATGTAACCTTAAGCACCATTGGCGTGAGTTTATCTGATGAAGTGCTTCCATAGGTATTCCATCTGATTCTGTCACCTTTCCAGATTCTAGTAACATTGTGGTATTTGAAACGTCTATCTTAGTTGTAGGATTGCTATTCACAGAGAGTACTGTGCCTGCTGTTGATGGTATTTCTAGGAGATTTGCAGTTGGTGGTCTGTTTGAGAGTTCAAATCGTTTCTTCTCTTTTCTAGCTAACATCCCTTCACCATGGTTTCATTTGTGTTGTTGTGTTGGTACACTGATGAAGTAATCTGAGGTCTCCTTTTCCTAAAACATATTCTGTTTCACTCGTCAAGATGTCGCGTCTGATTTTCTTCTCAATTTTATGTCCAGAATGCTAGATAAACCGTTTCCTAAGATGGAGATGAGGATTATCTGATATTTGGCGTGTCCAGCCTGTGAAATATGTGTCATTTTATGTATAAGTTTCGCAGTCAATAACTGGCTGAAGATATCGAATTACGCGAAAGGTTCGCCGTCCGCATGTTTTCACCCACAACCTCTAGACATATGGAAAGTCGCTATCCCGTCTTGTTTGTTTCCATTTTCGCATTTTGATGTTTCTATTTGGGGTCATGAACTTTACTACTTGCAGTGGTCTGCAGAATTTTTCCCTCTCCTTTTGGTCAACGTCAATTGATGAAGGATAGCGCTGGAATCCGTATTGTTGTGCATGTTGTGTGTCAGTGAGTGGATGGTCCCATTTCAAATTGAACGTCTAAACGAGCTAAAAGTATTGATTGTCTTTGTTGCAGGAAAATGAGACACTAAAGTATTACCACCATTTGCAAAGAGAAATCATTTTACTCAGGGAATATTAAGAGGTGATCCATAATGAAGCATGATTACGAAAATGCAGTCGAAGTAAACTCATAGGTGAAAATAAAAACAATCCCATGTTTGATGTTGAACACTGAAATTAAAAATGAATCACTACAAAATGAAAAATCGAAATATTAGATGCATGAGTAGAACGACATTTGAGCTTATGAATCGTAGGATGGATATAAATTGGTTTACAGAGCTTCTGGTTCTTTCTATCAAAACTCATGTATTCTAATGCCTACTTCTTCAGTATATCTAACAGTAGCTAGCCTTTGGATGCATGGCGTACTGCCTGAAAATCGCAAATGAGGAATAAGAAACATACACTAGTCAAAATTCTCTCAACAAATAACCTGTTTCAGCCAACATTACATCATGCACTAATTTCGTGTCTTTTTCACATCAAACAGAAATCCTGAGACTTGAACGCTTATACCAAAGAAAATGGGAGAAGCAATTTCTAGAAAGTAAGTTCTGTCTTCCAAACTCTTGATTCAATGATGTTCCTGAATCCGAATGCATGATGAATATAAACGTGAATTTTCACTAAGGTTAGACATGTTTGATTACGAATTGAAATGAATTGCAGTGACATTGGAGATGACCAAGGAATTCAACTACTCCACAAATAAACATCAAAACTATTATTTCGGAGAGTGACCTCTAGGTGTTACTAGGACAGAAAATTCTGTCAGCAAACAGAGAGGAAAATTTTAAGGAGAATGAAGAATGAATTTCATATGCATATTTCGAAAAGTGCTCCAGTACACATCTTGTCAATACGCAAAGCATTAAATACTGAATTTCAACATGAAATGTAACCATATTTGGTCCGTTGATTCACCTTTCAATAGTCTTTTCAATGAAAAAAATAATATAGTCTGACGTATGAGTTATGTAACTCTTCAATCAAGTTGCCTTGCTGTACTTTTCACATCTGACAAACCCTCAGTATGCATTCCACATTTTCTTACTGTCCTCTTCTTACCATCCTTCTGGGTACAAATAAATAATTTTCCAAAATTATTTACACTTTTACAGCAATCAGTGCAGAAGACAAGTCGCTCGTGAATCTTGCTAACTGTAGGTTATTTCATCATGAATTATTAAATAGAGTATATATGACAAAATGTTTTTGGTATCTGAAGACAAAACCGTCTTCTTACTGTTTGTGGAATGAACGTCAGCTTGAAATAATTTTGTGCGACATATGATATCGGAGATTTATATTCATATTTATTTTTAATTGCTAAGGCTAAGAAATGAAGCCGTTATCGCTCACCTATATGAATGCAATCTAGTCTGTTTAATGAAGCATTTTAAAATGTTTCGTCAATTCAATCACTAGTAACGACGTATTCCGTAGTGATAAAACTTCCTCCATCATTCACATTCTCTACAATGTCCTCTTCAATATAACAGTCTTCAGTACATACATGCTACAATAAAACAGCATGCATCATTAATAACATTCTGAATGTAGTCTATAGTTCATTCATATCTCAAGTCCACTGACATAACTTGAAAACTTTGATTGCGTATTTCTACCTTATTTCAATCAAATATCGAATGGTTAAATAAATCCACAGTTATACAGTTACACCATGAAATTACTACTGTTATTCGTTCTTTGGCTTCCTATATGAATCACTGAAATGCTCATTCCCGAAGATATTTTGAATGGTTTAAACCTGAACCATACCGTTGGAATACAATAGGTTGTAGTAGACAGCCCTGTAATAACCTGAACTGATTCAATGAACTCGATGTTGAGAGGTATTTCGCATGCGACAAATTCATATGCCTGGTGAATGAAATGCATCAGGGTATGTGTCATGTAGCAGTGAAGGTAAAGTGAACGATTTGCTTTATTGTAAACGCTGTCAAAAGTCTTCACAAATTCGTTGAGGATGAGTTAAACATTTCACTGTTTGATGATGAATCACATTCAGGCAATCAGATCCATGTATGATTTTTCTTTCTTTAACTCAAACCGATCCCATGGACAACATTCATCTATGATATCTGTTGAGAGAGATGCACCTTACTATCCTACTTGGAGATGACATTCGGATGATAACGACGATTTAGTACTGCTCGAAATGTCATCTGTTTATAAATTAACCTAATTCACACTTTCATACTATCTCAGTGTACAAATACCGACTGTAGATTTTTGACTATTTGAGGAATTAAATATGCACCGAACAACGCTTCTTTTCTATCTAGATGAATACAGGAATGCATTGGAAGATGATGATGCTTTTCAGCACAACGTTTTTGGTATGACTAATTTTTTTAACTAGAATTTGTAAAATTACTTGATTAAAAATTCATTTGTTAGTTGGAATCAATTGACCATTTCTGTGAAAAATGTACACAACATTTTGAACTGGTGTTTTGCGTCAAGTCATCTTTTCAGTATGGAATCACACTTGCTTTTCAACCATAACAATCGCACTTTTGTGAGGATAAATCTGATCGCCATTAGGACGTTTCTTACCAAAAGTCGGCTCTCCATTTTGTTCTTTTATATTAGTTTGTTACTAAAATCCACTGTTACGACAAATCACATTCCAGTGAAATTCAGAAAATCTACGGGTTATTTGTCTATTGATGGATGACATTATCGTATCAACTGATAATGACTTTCACAGTCTGCATATGTGAAGTAATCTTGTGCCCTACTCTTACTCAGAAACCTGACCACATTCACAATGTGTTATGCATGGCTTAGGTGAATTCAATGGTCAGTACTTGGTACTATGATGAAATCTGTTGGATGCATAAACTGAGTCATACTCAGACATCCACATAGATTACCACTGTCACTATGTTCGAGGATCATTACGCAGCTCAAATAATCATCTGTTCGCATCTGACAAAGCTTATGAATAATAGGTATGCCATGTGAATTTATACTTATTCCTTCAGCTAATTATGGACGATACCATCAGCTGAAAATGCATATTTCAAAGAAATGGGAAAATCGAAAAAAATCTCAATATTGCCGAAGGTAATAATTTTATGATTCCACTATTTAGAAAGGCAGTAGGTTATTTTATATTTTATAATAAAGAAAATAATCTTCTTCTGCAATTAGGTGGAGTGCGTGAGGCCACAAAATACTTCTCACTTTTACAGAAGACCAACCACAACACATCCGATTTGCGATATTTCGCCTTAAACATCACACTCACGGGTCTGAATTCTGACTAATTGAGAGAGAAATCGTGATAAATGGCTTACTGATAGTTCCAAATTCAATCTCACATGAATTGACGGCGTTGCATGAGAAAACAACATTCTGTATGAGTGTTCTGCACTTTCTATTGATTTGTCTCACTGATTTATATTCACGATCGTGTGTATTTTAAGGCTTCTTGAATGTTCGCAATTTTCTCATCAGCTCTGTTATTCACACTTGATAGAGAATGGTGAGAATACCTTGTGGTGACGCGCTAAATAACAGAGAGTAGTTGATTGTTCGACTCAATTCTGGAGTTGTTTGAATATGTAGGAGAGGTGTATCTACGCACTCAAACACTATGTCTGCTCAAATTCATTTTGCATCAGCATATTCAGTTCTGACACATAAAACACCTCCTTCACAATATCGAACTCTACATAGGTGGAGTCCTATCGGAACTTTTTTCACAGAAAGATCATCTTGATGAGTAATACGTATTAAAATAATGACAATGAACACTGTGGTTCACATTTTATCACGAAAAAGTATAAAGTGTATTGGGTAGGTTTTACTATTATCTAGTATGAAACGTGTATGTGTGTCAACATCTATGTCTCACATACTATGGTTCACGCAGAAATAATGGACGGAATTAGATTCACTCAGTAAAGTATCGGTATGACTGTAGTAAACAAGAGACCTGGTAAAGAGATATTTATTTGAAATTTGATGTTGCTGAATAGCCGAATTGCGTGCAACTTATCTTCAAATCACCATTTGCAAAGATCTTCCTTTTTGTGCTACTTCTCTCCTTTATATTGTGTTTCTTTGTATTTCTTCCATGTCTCCCATGTTGCGCCGCAACACTGAATCATTTGCTTTCCTTGGTGTCTAATCCATCTCCCTGCTATTTGATGTTTTTTTCTGATAAACGTCTCTTCATTTTCTACTTATAAATCTTATCAGTAGCAAACGCCCCGTCAGCCCTAAACATGCAGACACTCCTCAAAATGTAGCATGTCCTTATAATTACAAAGTTTAACCTTTTGAAACTATTAACACGACTATCCATTCAATGATTTCACAAAAGTTTAATATTCAATGCAAACGGTTATTGTCCCGTAATGGACAAAGTCTAGGCAACATTGAAGATGGGCACGAACGCAGTATAAGTGCAGCTTACACATAGAGAATGCATTTGCTTTACTGATGTCATTAAGTTTTCAAAATATCATGTGGTAAGATGGACATTATCAACAGGAAAACCATTAAATTGTGACAGTCAGTAACCATTAAGTAAATATGATCACTTCACGTTGAAGAATAGATAGTGAAATATTTCATACCTTTCGATACTGTGAAATTATAGCTACGAGTGGAATAACAAAGAAGATTTTCGAAGAAGAGAAGGAAGCAGTGAATACAACCAATGGTAAAATTATAAACTATATTTATGAAAATTCACTCGTCATTATTTTTATAATTAGTCGTTAAGTGCCTCATTTACTCATCAGTAACACACATAATAACTAAGGTCTATTAGATATTCACTAAACTAGTAGTAAAATAACTTCTCAGAAATATATGGAAGGTAAGTTCCATCACAGATGAGTCAGTGTTCCTTTCGTGAGGAGTGGAGTAAACGTTTCAAAACTAATATATTCACTGTGTTGTGAGAAGGAACGTGTTGAGAAGTAATCAAATTATTATGACACGTTTCTTAATCGTCAATGTATTGTATTCATCATGATGACGTTCAATTTTCTTGATTAACGCTTTACATATTATTCGCACTTCATGTTTTCTTGTATTTATTATTATTGGTTTCTTTCGTTCTAAAAGGAACATAGGGATTCAGTCGCACGTCTTTATTGCGTTCGGTTACCCATCAGCGTTTTCACCTGGCTCCACATCTGCCCACATGCTTCTATCTCCACTTCACATGACCTCCTTGATGTCACCCTTTCACTGACGACTAACTAGCCACTTTACATTCGCGTTCCACTTGAGGGCCTGTCTTGTGATATCACTTGATGTTTTTTTCTCAGAGTATGGTCAATCCACGTCTATTTCTTCGTGCTTGTTTGTTGCACAATCGGTTCCTGGTTGGTCCGCTCATTGCCAGAGATCTCTATTGCTGATGTTTTCTGGCCATCTGATCTTGAGTACTGAGCAAAGACAACTGTTAATGAAGGTCTGAAGTTTGTTTGAGATGCTCTTTATGACGCGCAGTGCAAGTCTGTGATCCGTATAGTAAGTAGCACCGAATTCACATTGGAGTTGAAAATCCGGATCTTATTTACATTTTCATGTTGGGAAGTGCTGTTGACATCCAAACAGACTTGAGAGTAGTGAAAGCTTGTCTTGCTTTTCCGATTCGTGCTTTGATATCCTCGTCAGTTCCGCCTGTAGTTGAAACGATGCTTCCCGGATAGGTAAAAGGGGTTGCTTCTTTCAGATTTCTCCCATTTATGATGATTGTTGTCTATTGTTGTTTCCGATGTTGTTGGCCAGAAATCTTCATAATATACGTCTTTTTTCTCTATGTTCACCTAAAGCAACTCGTATTTTTGATGCCTCTTCTGCGAATTTATTGCTTTTCACTTGCATATTTTCCGGTTTGTTAGAAATCAGACGTATATCATCGGAGAAGTTCACATCCCCCACGTTTTTCGTGTGCGTACATTTTATGCCTGTTTCTTTGCTGCCTGCCACTGTCTGTTGCGTAATCCAGGTCACCGCAATCAGAGAAATCATTGGAAACCGTAGGCAGCTAGCTTGTCTTACTCATATTTTCACTATGATGGAATCCGTGAGTTTTTCGTTGTGAGTAACTTGGCACGCAACACTGTCACACAACTGTTGGATGAGACGTATATTTTTTGGCGGCACCCTGTAGTAGTGAAGCATTTGCAAATCACTTTTCAATTGACGCTGTCGAAGGCCTTTTCAAAGTCAGTGAAGTAGAATTCAAGAGCCGACTGCCATTCCGAGCTCTGTTCAATGATGATCGTAGTGTTGCAATTTGTTCGATGCATGAGTTGTTCATCCAAGTCCAGCCTGTTCCGGTCGACGTTTTCGATCCAAGGCGTGTTTGATTCTCTCCTGGATGATGTGGCTTAGTATTTTGTTTAGGATGGACAGTTACATTGACCTAAGTCTCCTTTCTTTGACAGTTTGAATACGTAGCCTTCCTTCCAGCTCGCAAGTACCTCTCCCTCTTTCCACTCCTTCCCCAGTACTGGTGTCGTCAAGTCCACTGATGACTCTGGGTCCATTTTTAATGCCTCTGCAAGGATACCGTCTGGTCTTACTGCTTTTCCAGATTTAGCATCCTTATTGCCTTCAGGATTTCTGTTCTTGTCGGAGGGTTGATGTCCACTGGTAGTGGCACTGTTTCCGCTGTTGGTGTTATTGGGCACGTTGTAGGGGGCAGTTAACTCAGAAGTCTTTTGAAGTGTTCAGCCCAGTGTTGCCTTTTCTCCACCTCTTTGCTGATGGGCTTTCCATTGTTGTCTTTCGCTGACCTAGTTTGTGTTAAACGTTTGCCCGATAGGAACCAAGTTGTCTGATAGAATGTTGTGAGGTCACCTTTGCCTACAGGCTGTTCTACTTCACTTGCCATAGTTTCGTGATATCATCCTTTTTCTTTCCTGACTGTTTGATTTACTCTTTTTCTCAGTGCAGTGTAGCTTGCATTCAACTCCTGTTTTTGTCGCTCGTCAATACACTGGACAATCTTTTGTTTTAACATCCTTCTCTCCTCTGTTATTCTCCATGTGTCCCTAGTGAGCCACTGTTTGTCTTGTCTCTTCTTTCTGCCTAAAAAGTTCATGCAGGTTTGACTTCACACCGCTTTCACGTTGTCCCAGTGCTTTCCAACACTGATCTCTTCGCTGGTATTGATTTGTTTTTCGGCCTTTTTCCTTAAGTTTGCAGTGAGGGTGTTCTTTGTATCCTGATCCTTCAGTTTTTAGGTATTGAACTTGGCTTGTTGTCTATCTCCGGCTTCTGTTTCCTTGAAAGTTTTTAATTTGATTTGGAATATTCCTTAACCTAGATAGAGATATGAGCCAACGTCTGCTCCTCTTCTTACTTTCGTGTCCAGTAGTCTGCGCCTCCACTTCCTTGAGATTGAGATGAAGTCAATTTGGTTTTCAGGTCGTGAATCTGGTGACATCCATGTAGCCTTGTGAATATCCTTGTGTTTGTATACGCTGTCACCGATCACTAGTTTATCGAAGGTACAGGAGTCAGCGAAGAGTTCTTTATTTTCATTGCATTCTCCGAGAGCTTCTCTACCCAGGATAAGTTCTCTTCCTGTGTTGCCTGGTCCCAGCTTGGCGTTCATGTCTCCCATTAGTATTTTAATGTCACCAACTGCAGTACTGTCCAATGTTGCCTTCATTTGTCTGCATAACTGTTCTTTATTTTCGAGTTCTGTGTTACTGATGGTCATTATCCTGGGTGAGATCGCCTCCTATTGAATGAGTCTTTGTTGCCGTTGATGACATCATGATAGCTAAACCCTCGGTGTGATCGTGGTTGTCTTCTGGATACAAAGGATATCTTCACTCCAAGCATAAGGGACAAAGCCGAAACACAAATCAATACCAGCGAAGAGGTCAGCGTCGAAAAACACCTGGACAACCTGAAAGCGGTATGGAGCGAAACCTGCATGGAAGTTCTAGGCAGAAAGAAGAGACAGGACAAACCGTGGCTCACTATGGACACTTGGAGGCTAATAGAAGAGAGAGGGATGGTGAAACAAAAGATTATCCAGTGCACCGAAGAGCAAAAAACTCGATTCGAATGCAAACTACAAGACACTGAACAAAAGAGTAAAGAAGAGTGCCAGAGAAGACAAAAGAAAGTATTATGAAGCCATAGAAAGTGAAGCAGAACAAGCTGCAGGCAAAGGAATTTCTTGCAGCACTCTACTAAAGAACTAGGTACCTATTAGGCAAAAGTTTGACACAAATTAAGATAGTGAAGGATGACAATGGAAAGTCACTCACCAAAGAAGTGGAGCAAAGGAAACACTGGGTTGAACACTTTAAAAGACTCCTCAATCGACCACCACCTACAACGCACCCAACAATACCAACAACGGAGACAGAGCTACCAGTAAACACCAACCCTACGACGAAATCAGAAGTCCTGAAGGCAATCAAGATGATAAAAGCTGGAAAAGCAGCAGGACCAGATGGAATCCGAGCAAAAGCATTGAAAATGGACCCAGAGACAACGGCGGACTTGATGACGCCACTACTGGAGAAGGTGTGGAAAGAAGGCAAAGTACCCGAGGATTGGAAGAAAGGATACTTATTCAAACTACCAAAGAAAGAATGGAGACTTAAGTCAATGCAAGAACTGGCGCAGAATTATGCTCCTGTCCATCCCAAGCAAAATACTAAGCCGCATCATCCTGGAAAGGATCAAGCAAGCCCTGGATGAAAATCTTCGACCGGAACAAGCTGGATTCAGGAGAAACAAGTCATGTATTGATCAAATCGCCACACTACGGATCATCATTGAACAAAGTTTGGAATGGCAGTCACCTCTCTCAGCATCTCAACTTCATCGACTTTGAAAAGGCCTTCGATAGCCCAGCGTCGATCGAGAGGTGATTTGGCAACTACTTCGCTACTACGAGGTGCCACCAACAATTATACATCTCATCCAACAGTTGTATGACAACGCTGCATGCCAAGTAATCCACAACGGGAAGCTCATGGAATCCTTCGAAGTGAGGACAGGAGTAAGACAGGGTTGCCTACTATCGCCAATGATTTTCCTGATTGCAGTAGACTGGCACAGTGGTTAGGACTCTCGTCGACCATGCACATGGTCCGGGGTTCGATCCCTTGCCGGCGCACACCCGATATCTATGGTATGCCTGAATTTGGGCAACCGATATCCATGCTGAAAATTCCACACTTGTACTGAAAATACGGTGTGGCATCAAGCTGTAAATCAAAATAAAAATAAATAAAATTAAATAAATAATGCGACAGACAGCGGGCAATGAGGAAACAGGCATAAAATGGACTCACACAAAAAGAGACTTGGAGGATCTGGACTTCGCCGATGATATTTGTCTGATTTCCCACAAACTGGAAGACATGCAAGCGAAAAGCAACAAGTTGGCAGAAGAAGCATACAGAGAAGATAGGACTTCAGGTAAACATAGATAAAACAGAGGTGATGAAAACTCCTGGGCAACACCACCGCCACCAACAACAACAACAATTGGCAACAATCAGCACAAATGGGAGGAACCTGAAAGAAACAACCTCCTTCACTTACCTACCTAGCTGAGAAGCATCGTTTCAACTACAGGCCGACGGAACTGACGAGGATAACAAAGCAGTGAGGATCGGGGAAGCAAGACAAGCTTTCACTACTCTCAAGTCTGTGTGGAGTTCAACAGCATTCAGCGTCAAAAATAAGATCCGGATTTTCAACTCCAATGTGAAGTCAGTACTACTATACGGATCATAGACTTGGTGAGTCATAAAGAGCATCTCAAACAAACTACAGACCTTCGTCAACAGCTAGTTGTCTTCGCTCAATACTCAAGATCAGTTGGCCGGAAAGGATCAGCAACAAAGATCTCTGGGAGCGAACCAACCAGGAACCGATTGTGAAACAAATAGGCAGGAAGAAATGGAGATGGATTGGCCACACTCTGAGGAAACCAGCAAGTGACATTACTAGACAAGCCCTCGAGTGGAACCCGAAAGGGAAGCGACGAGTTGGTCGTCCAAGGGTGACCTGGAGGAGATCATGTGAAGAAGAATTGAAAGCGTATGGGCAGACCTGGAGCCAGTTGAAAACTCTAGCAGAGAACCGAACGCAATGGAGACGCATGGCTGAAGCCCTATGTTCCTCTAGGAACTAAAGGAAATAATAATAATAATTGCCTGTTTTTATTATTGTTATTAATTTATTCAACCTCATTATTATCCGTCATTCATTTGAAAACATCCTTTATCAGTAGTGGTATCTTAAGTCGTTTTACTATTCATATTATTGTCATTGATATTATTATCAATATGACTTAGTTTGATGTTCCACCTCAATTTGGTGAATTTATTAAATTCTGCTTTATTCACCTTTGTTGCTTCCTAAAATGTAATCCATTTTTGAGTGAATATCAACAATAGAAACAAAATTATCTTGAGGAAACAAATCCAATTCATAAACGTGAATCTCTAAGGTACTTACTATGAATCCTATCAGGATCAATTGAATTTTTAAATTATTTGTGAATTTGAAGAATAGCAATATACACAAGATCACAGTCAATACTCTAAAATACAAATGGAAAACAGCTATAATGAATTCCGGAAGATGAAAGGAGTTTTCTATGCAAACACATTCAATAGCCCTACATCAATCATTCCTTGCTAGTTCATACTTCTATCCATGCAAATAATTTGCTGTTAAGAGAGGCAGGAGTTTCCACATATTTGGAACGGTTGAGGAATCATTCCTAGTATATACTCACTCGTATGATTTCAAAACTGGAGCACTGCTTAGACGTTTATTGATCCGATACATTATTTAATATCAGATGAACTCAGTTAATCTATACTGTTCGAATATTCCAAAAAGGTTCATTTTGTTACGTTTCGCAAGTTATCAGTTACTCAAGGTCGAATAAATCCTTTTCAATCCAAAGTATTCATTGCTCACCCAGTAATACCATTTTAGAAACGAAAGCCCAATATTTGTCCTGAGGAAAAAAATTTTCGATCATATTTGTACTCTTTCTGTTTGTTTTCTTATTATTAACAATATTATACAGAGTCCGGTAATCGGAATAGTCTTCACTCAACTAGCATCTCAGCGCAGGTACAACTGAGGAATTACTAAATATTTATTCACACGGACTTAAATTCAAATATTAGTTCTTTTGCATAACTTTAATCAAACCAATATTCACAGCAAATAGATGGGCATAATGTTGTTTCATCGCCGGCAGACCTTGACGACGCCACACATACGATTAAGACAGTGTCTACTTAAACAAGAAAATACTTCAAATCTGTAGTAGTCAATAGTTTGTCTGATTCTTTGCTCTAAAATTTATTTTGATTTTAGTTTGATTCCACACCGTATTTTCGCTACAATTATGAAATCTTCAGCGTGTGATATCGGTTGCCCAACTTCACAGTCCGACCATTGATATTGCATGTGCGTCGGAAGGGGTCCAACATTGGACCCTGTGCATGGTCGACGGCAATCTTAACCGCTGTGCCATCACCGGACACCAACATTTCAAGATTTGACTTTTGCGGTTATAATCACGAAGTGATGTGAAGGTATTTTAAGTAATTTACAGTTAATAGTGTTAATCTCAAAGATTACGGGAAGGAAGACTTACAGACAAGCGATTGCTGCATAAACCTTCCATTGAGTAGTAAAACTTTCATTCGCCTGAAGAAAAAAATATTTAGTTCATGTTAGTAAAAATTCTGATATCGTTCATAGGTAACAGATTCTAAACAAAATCAAGAAAGCTTTTTTGAAGCGTTGCCCACGGTTGTTGCATATTTAGCAAATGCTGATTTTAGATAAAACCAATATGTCCTTATTTCTCAGCATCAATGATCTAATACATGAACATTGCCTACATATATGGGTGATGCCATCGATGTATATGTTAAATGTGTGACATTTTTATATCTTAAAATATTCAAAAGTTGGATTCGATATCAGACAGCAAATAAGACTGAAATATCTTATAGACAAAACATTTGGCCTGAAATAACTTTCGGTAGACACGTGGAAACAGGACAGCCCCCAGCGTGTGAACTGACAGTTTCCATTCACCGTAACAGTTCCTGTGAAAACCTGTCCTCACATATGCACGATGTTCGGAATTACAATCAGCAATGGGATGTGCATACACTCTCATAATGGATGGCATGTTGCGGGATGTAGAGTGTTTTGACTACGAGTTCACCTACAAATGTGTTCCACTTTACTTTAACATAATGTGATAAATGTTTTGTCAATAAAATATCTAAAAAGAATAAATAGACGCGAAGGAACAGATTCTCTGGTGTTGTGATAACTGCTCAATATACATGTCAAATATTAAACCTCATAAACCATGAAATCATGAAATAAGAATGCTTAAGATTAAACGAAGAATGCAGCCATTGAGATTGTGAATAATGACAAGAAAGTGATAGTAACTACAATTCATAAGAACTGAAGTGCTTACCTCTAAAATAACAATCATCTTACACCAGACGCTCTGAAATGGACTTACATCATTGCTCAACTTATATGTTAATATATATTCACCTAACTCTCTGAACTTTGTCTCAAACTTTGTTTACATTCATGCTGAAGTGTTTATTAACTGATAATAAAAACTTCAGTGCACATCGAACTTGTTTATATTCAGAAGTAAAATCAAGTCGTCTAATGCATGTTTATTTAATAATTTAAATCACGACTGAAAATATTTTTCTACTATCAACCAGGTGGCTAATTCATAAAACAATGGAATATTGAAAAGTCAAAAAATGATGAAGTTACACTAACATTATTCGTGTGATAGTTTCGTTTATTTTGTTTGTTTACAGGATGACTGTATTCCGAGTCGTCAGCGCGTTTATTTTCTACTAGATTTACAATGAACTCTATACTGAACAGTTTTTGCTCCAATCTTTGGAGATCCTGTAATACCTTCAACTACATTTCTTAGAGTAATCGTCATTTTCGTCTTATCGATAATTAGTCAGATAGATATTTTCTTCAGGCTGTGTAATCCACTATTATTCCTACTTTCACAGTGAATAACTTCAGTATTCTTCAAAATATTGAAGTATAACTTCAATTAAATATATATGATAAAAACACTATGTTACTGAATTCAAGAATGAAGTGGGCTGTTCACTAAATATTTCACAATAAGTTAGCAGATTCAGGCCTTACACGTTTCTTATCAGATGAAATGTGTGTCAAAAGAGGTATCGCAGAATATTTACAATAAGTCGATAAACCAAAAAATCCTCAATGGCCACTATTATTCCTTCATGCTGTTATGAAGGAAGAGAGCTTTATAAAGGGAGAATAGCCTCAAGATAAAAAAAACAAACAATTTTGGCTAATTTTATTTATGTTGACTCTGATAAACGTGCCTTCAGTTTACATCCGATAATTTTGAAGCAATATGTGTTACTGCTTGGCTCTTCATCTCTAGTTCAATGATCAGTTGTTGGCGTCCTTTTCATGCATTTTGAAGTTAATGTCAACGATTTAATCGTCCCTTCACTACACATTTATAACCTGTTGCAGAGGTGCTATTCAACTGAAATAAATGGAATATATGCTAATTGTAGAGAATAATTATCTGCATTGATGATTTTCATGAAAAATGATGTAAGACTAACACCTTCATGTCATGATTGATGAGTGTAGTCACGAAGTTGTCGTTAAATTAAAGTTGATGTGTGAATGCTGACAACTGCAAATCAGAAACTTTGTGATGCATAAAGGCGATTGTAAATAAGGATGTATTGTTCTTCCTAAACTACGATTTTCATCAATCACCAATGGATTTGCTGTAATAGGTAATTCAGTTATCAGGTGGCTAGCACGAGCTTCCATGATAAGCATTACATACTAAAGGGAACACTTCGAAATAGTCAGTATTAAAGGGAGAGAGTAGTTGTGGATATGATTATTTCGTTTTAAAAGAAATATAATCTAGAAATCTCCAGAATAAAGAAATAACGTGAACTGATTCAAATATGCGTAGTAAATCATCTAGAAAAGTTTCAAATTTAGCAAAAATATCCAACACAGGATAAAAGTATGACACTTTTTGTCATTGTGGCAATTGTTGATTCCTACTGACTACTTATTTACACTAAACTGTAAAGCACACGAATAGCCGAATCGTTTGAGCTAACATCTCAATGTTTACAAAAGAAATAATTCTCAAATCACTTATGAAAGGTAGATTTATCGTTAGTGTTTTTTTTGAATAATGGACTTTGTTCAACCCTAAATACAATAAGTAGTGAAATAATGTAAACATGTTCAGGCGATGGAGAATGTAATGTTAGGGCTTATTTTCTTTACTTCACTACTCTCCACTTATTCATTAGGCTGAGTTAGCCTTACAGTCTCGACAATTTAGAACTCTGTACTCTAAAATTATTCAGTGTTTTTCAGTAATTGTTAGTTAATACAATGAAGACTTTTTACTCTATATGTGAATTCAACAAATATTTCGTTTATTAATGACGAGATTCAAAGTCTAATATTAAGTAAACACTGAGATTAGTAAACACGTCTGATTCGCATGACAGCTGATTTCATAACGAAGCTGGATTTAATTTAAAATAAGGGTTACTCAGTGACTTGTAATATTTAGTGTAAAATGATCTACACAACTAGTGATATTAGGAAGCGAGATAAAATACAGTACTAAAAAAGTGGGCATAGATTGTGGTCTAAGGAAATTAAGATAGGAAATTCGTCCATTACACCACTCCTTTTCGTAAATACCTGGAAGTCTGAAGTACATGTAATTTTCCATCTCAGAATAAATTTATCTAATCGGAGCACCCAGTAATGCAGTATTATACAATCACAACAATTCAAACACGATATATTGTTCATCATCGTATCAAGGCAATAATTAAAATACCTTTCAAACTACGTTAAATAAAAAATAAATAACTTGAGCATCTCGGTTTTATTTACTACTTGACGGATAGATGAATAGAATGAATTGAATAAAAGTCATCTAACCGAATGTTTGTAGTGATTTTCAGTGTCCCTCAAATTTACTCATCTAATAGGTGTTATATCTAACTCGACAGTGCTTGGAATATTGTAGGAAAGAGGCAGGGAAAAACCGTCGGTCATTGTGGTTATCTCTGATTACTTGGACAATGATGATGTGAATTTACTTTTCCATATCTGCGATTGGCAAGGATTTACAAAATCTTTCCAGTGTGAAAAGATTCGATAAGTTGTTCTTTGTTTAAAACTAGGATATGCTTTATGCACAAACCATTAGATTCATTGATAGTGTTGTTGACAGTTTCGTGATATATATTTCTGAGTTATTGGAGTGACTTTTTATTCGTACACGGAGGTAACACTTAATTATCTATTTAAGATTATAGGTTTCCAGGCCGTTGGTGTTACGAACTTCCTGGAATAATTTGAGCGCCCAGTCAGATTGATTCATTATAAATTATTTTAATTAATCACAGCGTGTTAAGAAAACCAAAACAACATTTTTCTGAACGTTTAGCTGTGTAAGCCACAGCTTCTTCAGCAGATTTATTCGGATTTTATTAATCATCAAAATATACATATATATTTATAATTTATAATGAATCTATTAGAGAGCTAAACAATATCTGCCAAACAGTATGGGGCGCTTAAACTTTACCTCCAGGAAATGAAATAATTACGGCTAATTTCATGTTTGTTGACCCTGATAAAAGTGGTTTCAATTTACATCCGATATTATTCAAGAAAAATTTTGCGGTGTCTTTATGTTTGTCTGTAGTTCGACTACCTGTGAATTAATCGTTGCTTCAATGTTCGTCTTCCGATTGGTTGCAGATGTGCTATTCAAAAGAACTAAGTGGAATATATGCTAAATTGTTGAGAATTATAATCTGCTTTGATGAGTGTCATGGAAAATGATGTTGGAATGAATAACACTGACACTTTCATGATTGGTGAATGTGGACAGAAGGTCTTCGTTGAACATTCATTGATTCGCAAGAACAGGGAATCGCGTATATACAAGTCAGGAAAATGTTTGATTCATAAAGGTGATCGTTTTACCACTTTCTACTATTGATATTTAGCACTATATTGTAATGATGTCAACTGAAAGATATTTATGTCAAAACTCCGCTTTTCATCTCTAACTAATGGGTTGATTTTATTGTTTACTTCGGCTATGTTATCAAGTCAACTGAACACTTGCAAGCGACTCAAGTATGCGTACTGTATTATATTTGGAACTATCTGATATAGTTATTTAACTGGAGGAAAAAAATACGTGGATAAGAATGTCATATTACCCAGATATCTGCACACTAAAAGCAGATTGTCAGTTGATTCATATTTAAGGAGTAAAACTTTCAGAAAAAATATCCAGCAAATAGCATCCGTTGGATACTGTTTGTCACTATAATACTCATCGATTACTGCTGAATACTCATTTATAAAACGCTCTAAAGTATGTCAGTAGTCAAATCGTTTGAATTATGATCTCAGTGGTTTCAAGAGAATTAATTCTCACAACACAAATATATTTTGTGTTTATTGTTTTTTCTATAATCAATTCAATAGACTTTGCTCAACACTAATTACAATAATTAGTGAAATATTTAACTGTTTTCAGGCGATGAAAAAATAAAAACGTTTAGTTTTTTTTACTCTCCGATTATTCATGAATCTCTTGAGGCTTGATACTTTGAATTATTTTGGACTGTGTACTCTAAAATTGTTCAGAGTGTTTGTCGGTAGATGGTAGTTTTTAGAATAGTGACTTATCATTCTAAATGTCAACCTAACACATATTTTGTTAAATAGATAGAAGATGCAAAGTCTAATGGAGAACAATTAACATTTGAATAAAAATGAGTGATGTGCACATCAGCAGTTTTCATACTGACACTCGATATAAGTCAAAAAAGGGATTCAAGAAAGTCGTTTAAGTTGATCTTATTAGATAAATAATATTTAAAATCACCAGTATTGTTAAAATAACGATTATTCAATGAATGCCAATACTCAGCGTCAAATGAACCACACAATCAGTAGTTTTGGGGAATATGACGAGCCACAGTAGAAAATCACAAAAAATTCGTTTATCATACCACGCCTTGTTGAATAATTCTTGGAAGTCTGAAGTACCTGCTTTTTCCATCAAAGAATAAAATTATTCGATCAAAGCCCAATGTGATGCAGTAAGATATATATATTTAAATTGTTATGAATACTAATCTGCATTGATGATTTTCACGGAAAATGGTGCAGGACTGAATAACACTGACACTTTCAGTTCATGGTTGGTAAATAAGGCCACATGGTCGTCTTTGAATTTCGGTTGATTCACAAACGCTGAGAATTTCTTATCAACCAATCAGAAAAATGTTTGATGTATACTGGCTATTGTTTCAATTTCGTCAACTGTTGATGTAAAGCCCTATATTATACTAGTGTCAGTTAAGCGACATTTGTGTTGAAACTCCACTTTTCACCTATCAACTAACGGTTTTATTTTACTGTGTAATTCAACTATGTGATAAATTTGACTGAACTTTAGATCAGATATCAAGGATGAACCCTATATTATATTTGGAACTATCTCCAACAGTAGGAAAGACGGTAATTAGAATATTTTATTTTCATCTACAAGAAGATGCTCTGTCTAAGCTTCTATGTCAAGAAACTAAAACTATCTGTAATCACTCAACCTCTGCTTTTAAAATTTGTTAACTCGTGTACCTTACCTATTGTAATTTACTGCCCCGTCGAACTCAGTCTTCACTGGTCTACTGAAAAAGGACTATATCACTTTGAGAAGGGCACTTAAGGTTGTTGACAAGGCAGGTGGTGTACAGCTCAGTTATCTTGTCACTACATTAGTTGATCGACAACCTAACTCATATGATAAATGGTCTAAATCTATATTGTATGACACTCAACACCTCCTCTGTTCCCAACACTCTCCTTGTATCTCATCGGGTTGAAGAAGAAGTCAGTGCAAAATATGACATGCGCATACTACTAAGTATACAAACTCAACGATAACATATTTAGCCGTGTTTTATGTGATAGAGACAATTTAAAGCGTGAAACTTATAAATATTTGTGATGTTAGCTGAATAAACGGCCCTATAATTATCTCTTTTACGTAATCCAATGCTGACACTACATCAGTCAACTTACAATCTTAGATACCAACCTCGTTTTGTACACATGATTTCGTAGTCACTACAAAAACCATACAAAAATGGTCATTCCAAGCCTATAATGTTATTCTTAGTTTTTTTTAAATTTTGTCTGAAAATGTCAACCACTAACATTATTAACACAAGTTTAAACAAGTCTAAAATTTTCAATTTATTTATGATCTTACTGTCACTACCAATACCAAATAAGAACTATCGTTAACAATCCTGTAATATTATCACAATGATTGTTTTAATTGCATGGAGGGTTTCATCATGAGCTGACATCAGTT
>OX235279.1:164574033-164716259 GCA_944472155.2 Trichobilharzia szidati
ACAACCTATTATTATCATTATCATTATTATTATTATTACTCTACTTTTATGACTATACCGAACGACCGACGGGTGTTAGGTCAAACTCCATTCACGGCAGCAGCTGAGTCCTAACATACTGCACACTACAAACCACAATCTTGACCAATCCTCGCATCACTCCTCCTGGAGTCTACCAGAGCTAAAGCAGTCGAGTGGCGGGATTTACTACGCATAAGTTCACCGAAGATCTGGAACCTCTACCTTAAAATCAAGAAGCGAGCTCAAAGAAATCACTGGTTTATACTAGCTCGTAATCAGGATATTGGATATTGGATTTGTTTTAGTTAATCGAACTGTAGGTCATTCTGGCTTAAATCAGCTGTCTTCAACGGTTTCTCTTCCCTTTCGTATCCTTCAGTGTACACAAATGGGAAGGATTTTTATAGAGCATATGGGTGGGAATAGAGTAATACACTGTCAATACTGTGAGACGCCACTCACGAATAGAAGCGAAATACTGAGTACTCGTTTTACTGGAGCTACTGGTCGTGCATTCTTATTCAACCGTGTAGTGAATATAGTTCACAGTGACATACAGGTATGTTCGGCGCATGGAATGAAATTGCTACTTTAGGACCGTGTTATGCTGACTGGTCGTCATCTCGTAAGAGACGTCGTATGCATTAAATGCAATACTAAATTGGGTTGGATGTATGAACATGCTATGGAGGAAAGCCAGAGGTACAAGGAAGGCAAAGTCATATTGGAAAGAGCGCTAATAATGGAAACGGAAGGTTTGCCTGATCCGCTTGGAGAGGATCAGTAATATTTCAAGTAGATGGACATTGTGATACTTCCTGTATAGTAAACATTTTCTTTTACATAATATCTCACGACTTTGACTTTTTTAAAATCTAGTTTACTGATTGACTTCATTTTACTTATTTATCCATTAATATCCATTAATATTCTCTTGTTTAACATGTTAAAGTATTTGACAGACTCTTTAGGTTGTCTTAATAGATGCAATGTGTAATAATCATCACTTCACATTTTCTACCAGTGCATATGTTGTGTAATGTTGATTTGTATCCATCATTTAGAGGTTGCAAGACTACATATGTGTTCCTTGTCTCTAATTGATGTACTAATCTCAGGACACCAAAATTTTTAGTTCTTTGATCCCTTAAAAATATTATATTTTCATCTTGTCAGAGTAAATATCCTAACTTTTATTTTTGAGATAGATAGGTAAGTCATCAACTGGACACCAAATACTGATGTAGTATTTCATTGAGACACTGTTGGTATTATAAATTTACCCTACTGTTTTATTATTCTGCAATAACAGAATACCAGAGTCACCGATTGTTAGGTAATTCTTACCATACTAGGTTGTCTTACGTCTTAGTACGTCCACAGAGAAGTTTCCCAACTAGTCAAGTGAATAGATGGCATAATTCCTCTATTATTTGGGGGAGAAGGAAATGCTTTATTGCTTTTGTAATCTCTACACCAACGATACAACTTCAGACTTACTGCAAGGGAAGTGGTTTATAATGAGGTGATTACTGTTGAAGTCTTGGGTATCTAACAGATCTTTCTGAAGTTGTAATGTCTTCAGAAACAGTCGCTTAAGCCGGTATAGCATGTTATATTAATGTGAAATTTCAGATCATCAATTACTTTAGTGTACTACTAATTTCACTGGGAAATCTTTGTAAATGGCAATGTCGATATGTTTTCGACTGCAATCATATGTTCAGATCAGGAGGTCAACTTTTCTGCAGTTGTGGCTGGAGATTTTGATTCTACTGGTACTTTAACTAAGCAACTGTTAAGAATAAGGTATATTTTTTACTATACACATTAGGTATTTCTTCGACATAATTTACTCTTCAATCCCAAGTTTAATTCGTGTTATGCAAGTACTTGGATCACAAGTGTCGGGAAGCATTTTGCAGACTGGTGGATATACAACGATGAATAATACTTAATCTGTCGGATTTGAAAAAAAACTGTTGCTAGTAATTCCGAGCAAACTGTATGCAAACATAATACCATCATCTACTAGTCATGTTTAAATTATAGAAATTCAGAACGGAAAAATGTAATCTCGTCCTCGGTTCCTTAGATCAGCTGAGTTAGAATGTTATTTTTTATTTTTTTATTATTTTATCCACTCCCGTAAAACTGCGGTTATCACTCAGCTGGTTTAATGAAATGATTGTCCAAGCGTAAAACTTGAGCCAGTCTCGGGGATGATTGTGCCCATGAATTCCCAAATGTAGGACTCACTTCAATAATATAAACATTAGGTGTCATATGGTTCTTATAAATATGCTCGTGCACAAGTTTTCTAACCAATAAGTGTATATATGTATACAACAATGCAGTTTATTGTGGATATGAGCATGGCACGATCAACTCATTTTTAGTACCGACGCACGAGAATGTCTCAAAATAACAGTAATAATAATAATAAAGTGGTAGTGAGATTGTCAGTACATAAGAATTTAGCTAAGTTTAGAGTGATTGATCCCACGAAGATAAGTAATTTAGAAAAAAACTCAACTATAGCACTGCATGCATTAACACATAACCACACAATCGGGTGGGACAGAGTCGAAATTCTAAGAAGTAATATAGGTAGGTTCAGAGAGAAGTTGATTTCTGAATCCTGGTTCATCTGTTATCTACACTGAATACACGTAATAGAAGTGACTCAATGCAAATACCAGAGATATGTATGGGAGATATTGTTACCAATCAGATCAGTGGAGGATAATAAATAGTCTTAAAATTCTATTTCAGTTCACTTACATTATAACATTCTAACAAGTTACTTATTTTTACAGTGAAAAACATTTTATTTTCCATCTGATTCTAATTGATCAATAACACTCATATTATTATTTCTAAATGTACACTATCTTATATTGATTTTTATTCAAATGTCTAATCATAAATTTTACTCATGTATATAAATGTATGTATATAGATAAACTAAATTATTTTGTTAAATTGTGTGCACCGGATCCTTTAGCCGACAAAGCTCGTTTCTAATTGAGTTTGTTGTTTTTAAAGCCAGTTTTATTCCTGCCTTGTTAAGAATTCTGCAGAAGGCTTTCGAGATTTCTTCTTTGTATGGAATTACTACTGATGATTAAGATTCCTTATTGTTGGTGTTGTCTTTATGCTGCGGATGTTTGACATGCATGTCGTCATTATTATTATTATTATTATCACTACTATCATTATTTTATTTCTACATTTTCCTACATACTTCCTGATTAATTTATCAGGGTAATTATTAAGTTTCAAAGCTTCTCTTATATGTATCACTTCCTGTCTTAGATTTTCCTTGGTACTACTTATTTTTTGTGCGGTATTACTCAAACATTTCACCAATCCTGTTTTTACTGACGTAGGATGGGATGATCAGAAATCCAAATATGTTTGAGTGTGTGGGTTTTCTGTAAACACTAGTGTCTAACTTCTCATCTTCTTTCCTTTTTACTCTACAACCTAGCATTGGAAGCTCCCCTTCCTGACTTTCCAATTCATAAGTGAATTGAATCGCCTCTACCTTCGAGTCGATGTGTTCGAAAAATCTGTCTTTATCCTGTGTTCTTAGTACAGTGAATGTGTCATCTACATACCTCCACCATACTTTTGGGGTGGGGGTTAACTTTCCAGTTGCTATGTCTTCCCACCTATCCATGAATATATCTGCTACAATCGGGTATATTGGTGACCCCATGGCAACTCTCTCAGTTTGCTTGTATATTTTCCCCTGGAATTTAAATACTGTGGAAGTCAGGCATAGATGCACTCCCAGCATTATATCCTTAAGTGGCACTTTCGTCCTAAGTTCGAGTTCTTGGTCAGAAATGAGTTCGTTTCTGACTACCTCTATAACCATAAATATGGGTATACGTGTATGTAAACTGACAATGTCAAAACTAACCATTTTTCTTCATTATTAAATTATCTAATCTATGTTTTATTTCATAAGAATCTGTTAGTCTAGCTTTTGAGTGACTTTTAAGGGGGGTTTAATATCATGGCTAAATATTTACATGATTCATAAGTAGGTGAATTTCTAAAATCAACTGTAGTCCTAAAAGGATATCCTGGCTTATGAACTTTAGCAACACCATACATCCTACTGGGTTTATCAGTTTTGGGAATTAAATTAAACCATTTATATTCACGTAGAAACGACTTCATTCGGCGTGTGAGATCCGTTGTGGATTTCTTCACCTTATTCATAACGGTGTCTGTTGATTTATTCATTTCCCCATATGGTCCGGTTTGTATGTGAATATTCACCTTGTTCAATTATTACTGTTGCATTTCCTGTGTCTGACTTTGTGATTACTATATCCTTGTTATTCTTAAGGTGTTTCAGGGCTTCTATCTCTGGTTTTGTCAGGTTAGGCTTTCCTCGTTTCTGTCGTTTTAATGTTAGTGCACTTTGTGCCCGTACTTCATCAGCCGTTGTTTTGTCTATCCCCCACTTAGTGCTGTTTCTATTTTGGAGATAACATCCTCAAGTTTCAGCTTGTCTACCGCTACGTTAAAATGTAGTCCCTTTTCTAATACACTTATTTCTGTAAGACTTAATATATGTGTTGAGAGATTGATAACCTACTTTGTTTTGCCGATCGCCGTTGATTTTAGATTGCTGATTTCATCGTTCTGAGGTGAAAATTCCTTCTCTAATAATTTATTGAACTTTTTGATTTGAGTACTCTTTGACTTTTTGAAAGTTGCTGATTTGGCATTGCTAGAGGACTGTGTTATAAAATCGTAATCAACATTGGTAACTATTCCCATTAGCTTTTGCTTTAACTGCTCAATTTCATATCTGATATGGTGCAACTTTTTAACAATTTTTTGTTCCTCTTCTTTTAGGCATAATTTGTGTTGACTTTCTATTCTGCTTCTAAGTTTGTCTGTCGGAAATGGAGCTCGTAGACATAGGCGTTTCGGAACGATTCCATTTTCAAGCATCGAATGTTGAAAATACGATGATTTTCATATCTTGCTTCAGTTTGCGAAAGTCGAGTGAGCCTATAGATTATTCTTCATTCAGGAAGACCATAAGTCATATTAATATGTGTGTAAAACTTGGTCACTATGGTAGTAAGTAATTCCATATTAGTTTGTTTATTAGATATATCACACAGTGAAACAGTATTATTTACTGGATGACGTTTCGAACACAATTTGTTGTAGTTCATAATATCAATAATGAAAGTCGGATTGCTATTACGAAAACTTGGTACTGTCGAGCACAACAAATATAATAATAATAATAATGATTTACTTTATTCCAAAAACAGTACTTGTGATACAGAATGGAATTTTCAGCATTAATCACAATATTGCATCTAATTTCCTCAAATTATAAATAAAATTAATCACATAGAAAATTTTTCTACATTTACAATAGGGTTAATATAAAAAAAAATAAATAAAAAACAAAAAACATGCAGCATATAAAATGGAAATAATAATAATGATAGCAGCTAAGGTAATGATAATAATAATAATACAAGTGAAAATTGCCGTCGGCTTGTTTCACACAGTATTGTCGATGCGGTATACAAATCCTTGCATGATTAAAAATATTGAATATGATGTTCTCTTTACATGATATGGTGAGGGGAAAAACAAAAATTACAGCAGTCATAGAGATAAGTTGGTGTTTGCAGTTATGAAAGTGAGAACAAGAAGCAACAGGACCATAAATATAATAGAAATAATAAAAGTAAAACTTGAAGGTATATAAGGATGGATGGAGGAGATTGTTTATTTACTAGATGAAAAAAGGTTAGTCAATTCTTGCCTGACGCTATTTTCATCACATAAAATACGTGCCAAGTATGGTATCATAGAATTTTTATACTTAGACGTGCGAGCATACAGTTTTCTGAAGTTACTTCTTGTTCTACCTGAGGAGATGCAAGGTGAAAGCTGAGGGTGAAGTGGATGCTCCAAGTCAGACAAAATCCCTTTGGCAAATTTACTGCACGAAGTCAAATGCCTATCGACAACGACGTTAACTATGTAGTCCACTGGGACACCACTCATCCTACTGACAGTCTTCAGCATTCTACGAATTGTGACAAAGTCCTTTTTTAAGCAAACCAGGAAAGAATAAGGGTGAACAATAAAGAAGAATAGGTAGGATGCAAGAGTTTATGAACTGTAAGAGGAGGGGTTGAGTTATACCCGAGTGCCTTAACTTCTTAATGTAAAATGTCAGGCGGAATATTTTACTGGAGATCGCTGAGACATGGGAAGACCAGGCGAGACCAGAGGAGAGAATAAGTCCAAGATACTTAATTTCTGATTTAATTCCTATATCATTGTCATCAATCTTACAACTGTCATGAGAATCGACGGCTTCTTTTAACTGTCGTTTACATCTTAAGCTGAAATTAACAGTTTGAAATTTAGAAGGATTCAGTTTAAGACCGTTAGACTCAGACCATTTACTGACTTCCGACAGAAAGCTATTTATTTTGGTACAATCTAGCTGGGAGTTAACAGCCATTGAAACAGTTAAATCATCAGCGTACTTCACAAAGTTTATTTCGTCAAAGTGAGGCAAGTCATGTAAGAAGAAAGAAAAAAGAAAAGGAGAAAGGACAGCGCCTTGAGGGACACCAGCTTCAGTAGGCAATGAAGTGGAAGACTTCCCTTTATACACGGTGTACTGCTTTCTTTCTGAGAAATAAGAGTGTAACCAGTTAACAGCCCAACATTCTGTTTGACTTACAGCAAGTTTATTTAACAAGATGTCCCTAGGGACCGAGTCAAAAGCAGATGTATAGTCTAGGAAGGCACAACGGACAAATTTAGCCCCTTTGTCTAGACTGGAAGCAATGCTATGATATAAGACGGCGGCTGCATCTAAAGTGCTTCTACTGTGCTTATAAGCAAACTGTTGTGGGTCATTAAAGGATTTAAGAGAGGGTGCAAGACTAAGTAAAAGTAGTTTCTCCATAGTTTTCAAAAAAGGAGAGGTAATAGCAATGGGTCTAAATTTGACACATGCTCCAGTAGACGATTTAGGTATGGGTACAACTTTAATGTCTTTCCAAACAGCAGGCACAATATTACTGGAAAAAGATTTGTTAAACAGATCAGTGAGAGGGTAACATAGAATATCAGAACATTTTTTGAAAATAATACTAGGTACATGATCTGGACCTAAGCTCATGCTGCCAAAGAACTCACGTGACATATCTTTCGGTGAACAGTCATCCATGTTTAATATTCGGTATTAATGTTCTCAGTTAACAAAAACGCCTCCCGATGATTATGTCACTATACTGGGAAAGTAAACAAGGAATGCGAAAGATTCAAACCACACGAGGTGACACCAGATCAGTTCAAGTGTTCGATTTTTATTTGTTGTTTTAAGAGCCCAGAATATGCTGACATCAGAACTCGACTTCTGTCACTCGTGGGATAAGATCCGAAAATGACTTTACAAATGGTGACAGCAGAATGTTATCGTTTAATCAACTTGAAACACGACACTGCTATGGTGGAGTGCAAATCACAGTAGTCTAAATTTAGCTCTACTAAAGCAGTAAAAGCTCCCCCGACTACCGTTAAGCACATAGCATATCAGTCTGGAAATTCAGCTAAACCTCCGTCAATGTGTTGGTAGTGTGGGTCATGGCATTTTGTCAAGTTTTGTCCTTCCAAGAAACATACGTGTCACCGTTTCGGAAATAAAGAGGGTTACTGTCCACCACAGAAAAACTCTTCGGTGAGAAACAAACGTAGTCCTATCAAGCTGAAACAACCCCCTCGAGGGCAGACCATTTTCGCAACGCCCAAAGTCGATTTGCCAGTAAACGAAAGTACCTTACCCTACCTATTAACGGCAAACCTATTTGTCTTCAGTTGGATACGGCATCAGATGTCACCTTAATTTCGCGCAATACATGGCGCATACTTGGGTGCCCACAGATTCTTCCAACAGAGCATATCGCTAAGATCGCCTCTGAAGATGAGCTAGAACTCATGGGTGAGATCAACTGCTATGTTCAGTTCGGTGAGCATGAATTCCATGGTGTATGTTATCTCATTAGACATCATGATTTAAATTTAATCGGTATTGACTGGTTAGATAAGCCCAATCTCCCAAATGTGCCATTAAATTCAGTGTGTTCGAACGTGTTGTCTTCATCAAACGACTTCGCTTCAAGTCGTGCTTCACGTACATCTCTATTGCAACACTCGCGTCAAAAGCATTCTCCAGTCTACTGAGGAAATCTTGGTTGCCGCAAGTTAAGTCAGATATTTTCGACTGTGAAGCCGAATATGAAGCTGGTTTTCCGTCCAAAACATCCAATTCGGCATCAACCGCAATCCTATAGACAAGGTGACCGCTTCATCGATGCCTCTAAGCGTGCTTTAAAGAAAGCGAAGAGATAGAGAACAATGAGAGAGATCTTAGGTAGATTTCTGCTGCCTTATCACACAGCACCCAATACTTCTGCCTTAAATAACTTATCTTCGGCAAGAATTATTTTTGATCGAAAAATCAAAATTTCTTCAACCAGATCCAAAAGATAGTCCTACACTTTTTACAGAGGGAGGTGATAGGATCCCGAATAAAACAGCATATCATCCCTTCTGACGCATGTTGTGACTTGTATGATCAGTTATTTCCCCACGGCTGTGTCGACTTTATTGTTGTAAAAATATATAAACACAATGTGTCGTTTTCCTAATAAATATACAGTACAGCACAGTATCTTACAGTCACAGGCCAGCCTTTGTCTTTTGATATTTGCGTGAATCGGAGGGTCTGTCTGTCTGTTTTCGACATAGAACCTGACCCTATGTCACCTAACATTGCCCGTCAAGGAAGGCGATGACTAGGCATACGTAACACATGTCCTAACCATCTTAGTCGATGTAATTTCACAGCCTCGTCTATTGATTTACCCTCCTTACCTAGCACTCGACGGCTAACCTCAATATTGCTCACCTATGATCAAAGACAGCTAATGTTTTCATATCTTCCACTCTCGATGGCCAGGTCTCACAGCCATAAAGGAGGACGGAGCGGACTGATGAGCAGTACACCCGCCCTTTGGTCGATAGTCGGATATCATGTCTACGCCAGAGACGGCGTAGCTCAACCCGTTGGGGCTGATGGTACTTCCCAAGTAAGTGAAGCGGTCAACGTGCTCTACCGCTTCACTTCCTAATTCTAATCTAGGGGTCGGTGTAGTCCAATGCTGTAACATCATTTTGCATTTGGCGGGAGCGAATCGCATGCCAAACATTCGTAGATTGCAGCTCAAGGTGTTCAGAAGACTCTGCATTTTGACAGCGTCCTCGCCTAGAAGGACTATATCGTCTGCATATTCTAAGTCAACGAGACTATTAACTGGTAGCAGGTCAATCCATGAGTCGCTGAAGTGTGTTAGAGTTAAGTCCATTAGTACGTCTATGATGAAGTTGAATAGGAATGGGAATAATGGGCATCCTTGACGGACGCCACTAGTCGTCACCACTTCAGATAACAACTCGCCATAAGCCCTCACCTGGTTGCATGAGTTCGAGTAGAGTGCCTTAATCTCGGCATTCGCTTTAAAGCCAAGCATCGCCAGAGTACCTCTCGGTCGATAGAATCGAAAGCCGCCTTTAGGTCAAGAAATATAGTGATTGTCGGACGCCGGTAGGAATGCCTATGTTCTAGAATCTGTCGAAGGGTGAAGATATGATCAATACACCCTCTTCCTGGCCTAAACCTGCCTGGTTTTCTCGTGTTTGTGCCTCGCGAGCACCGCTTAGTCTACGCAGTATTATTGAGCCTAGGATTTTAGATACTATATTAGTCAAGCTAATCCCTCTGTGATTATTACAAGAAGACTTGTCTCCCTTCTTGTATGTCGGGATGATCAGTGACTTACACCAACCCGATGGGACTTCCTCTGATTCCCAGACGCTGCCTAGAACCTCAGTTAATGCAGACAGTAAACTGTCTCCACCATACTTAAATACCTCTGGAGTCATTCCATTAGGTCCCGCTGCTTTGCCTTGCTTCAGATTAGTGACAGCTTTAGTAACCTCAGTTAAGGAAAGAGAACCTGTGTCTATATCCCATTCAGGGAGGTGTTGGAGGTTCGGCAGGTTAAGTGTGGCTGCAGGCCAATTAAACTGCTCATAGTGCTCTTTCCAGCGTTCCAGTCGTCTATCCTGGGAGCTAATTATGGTGCCATTTTTCTCAGAGATTGTTTCACTTATCATTTGCCTTTTGCTACCTGTTTCCCTGATAAGCCTGAATAGTTGTCTGGTGTTGCCAATCACTGATGCCTTTTCCATCTCTTTCGCTTTTGTCGCCCACCATTGTTCACGGTCCTTGCGGAGACTTTTCGTAAGTTTCTTTTTGTGCAGCTTTCGCTCCTCGTTGAATTCGGAGCTCGCCGGAATAAGTCTTCTAGCATCTATCAGTTCGGATGAGGCAGTCGAAATCCAATGGTTTTTACTCACCTTTGGATTTACCTTATTCACAGCTTTTACAGCTGTATCTATGGCTGACTGAATATTCTTTCAGGCTTCTTCAGAGTGAGCACAGCTGTCGAACTCAGATATGTGTTTAGCTAGTTCTTCCTCAAATAGGGACTTAGTTTCCTGATCGAGCTGGGGACGTGATGTGTTTACCGCCAGCTGTTTCCTACGTTCGTTGAGTCGTAAGCACACACGAGCGCGGACCAGTACGTGATCAGTATCTACACACGTGTTCCAGAAGGAGCGACAATCTCCTACCGACCCACGCCAACGATAGCTTATTGCTATGTGGTCTATTTGTGTCCAGCGTTGGTTTGATGATGGGGGTCGCCAGGTTCAACAGTGCCTCTCCCTGTGTTTGAAGTTAGTGCTTACAAGAAACAAGTGATTATCTGAACAGAACTGTAGGAGACGGTCACCGTTGTCGGTTCGCTGGCACGGAATTCCGTATGTGCCACCGACATTCTTCTCAGATTGACGCAATTTCCCCACTTGAGCATTAAAGTCACCAGCTAAAACGACTATATCTGAGAGTTTAGCCTTTCACAGCAAACTAGACAGCTTTTGGTAGAACTCATCCTTCGTTTCATCCGAACTGCAGTCAGTGGGGGCGTAGGCAGAGATTACGAAAAGGCATCGGCGAGTAGCGCAGTCCTTTCTCCTTTTCACTGATCCGTTCAGACGGACAGCACACATTCGGCTATCTACCGGGATCCAGTCAAGTAATGTCTTTTCTGCCCTAGTACTCAAAGCTATCCCTACACCAGCTAATCCTCGTGAACTAGCTGTGGCATCTCCTGACACCCTCAAAGTGAATTTTGCAGATTCATCCTGTTGGCCAGGTTGGGTTAGGTGAATAACCACACTTGGGTCTTGTATGCGTGTTTCTGAAACACAACGTACATCAATGGCTCGGGATGCCAGAGTCTCGGCTAGTGATGCTTGTTGTCCTATTTGGCAAAGTGTCCCAACATTAAATGCTCCTATATGAAATTGGTGGAGTGGCTTTAGGAGACTATCGGTAGTGGTTTTTCGGCTTCCGTCGTTTTTAGTGGACACAGAGTGAAGAGCCATCAAGTAGAGGAGTTGCATTAGCAGAAGGAAGGCAAGATAATAGAGATGAAGACAAAGATGAGTGAGGATTAGAGAGGTTTCGCGTGCACTTTGGATTGTGAGGGCGATTGCTACTTCCCGGCTGCCCACACCGTGGAAGTTGGTTGCGTGACCGCAGAGCCCAGAGGACAACTGCTTGAGGCCGGTCACACGCGGCTTGTTTTGTTCTTTTTCATTTGGTGTGTCTCAGTAGCATATTTATCACTTCTGCCCTGTGACACGGCAGCAGGAAGCGCGGTCCTTGTTAATCCGGTCCCCGACCGATCCGGCATGATATTTTGTGATTTACTTTGAGTCATGGCATTGGTTTGGGTAGCTGCTTTTTGTCTAACCGCTATCCAAACAACCTTTCTGGCATGGTAGGACCTCAAGCGATATAAGTCTCAGCCAGTATGGCTTGTTGGGTCATTGCGTTGTTCAAGCCCGACCACCACGTCAAGGTAGCAGCTTTCGGTCGGGGAATCGGAGATTACAACGGGCAAATAGGCATATTAGGGTACCAGTCGAGTTCAACACCGTTATTACCAGTTAGCAGGGGCAGACATAAGATTATGTGATTCAGAGAACCTGTCACACTGTTTTTTGATTGGTCTAAAACCTTTGACTTTTTTTTTCATCTTGTCACTATTGAATCTAATGTTGCTTCTCATGCTGTTTTATTTCATGGTGATGCACTACTTCAGCGACTAATATCATTCCCTCATCTAACAGTACGTGATATAAATGAAGTTCCCATTGATACATACTGTTTGTCGCTTTTAAATATTCTGCGATGTACATTGGTTGGTCATCAAGAAGTAACCAACGTCATATGCCTCTTCCTTAGTTTCAGTGTCGACTGAGGTCTGTCAGTCAGGTTTGCAATGTTAGACACCACGTTAAACGACTTCCCATCTTTGTTCACTTGGAAATGACGATGGTTGTAGTCGGTGTGTTAAATTTTATGCAGCACTGAAATGTGTTTTGCAGTGATTTCTAAGGTAACGAACGACCGTCGAGATATACAAAAGCAAAACTCTAGTGCACAAGCAGAGTATCATTTAGTGCTAGTCCACTTATTCGGTGCACTGCAGAGTGATACACTATTATTTGCTGGGCAACGTCTCTGCCCACAGATGTTTGCGTTGTGTTATATTGAAGTTGGGCGTAAAGTAGTGGGTAAGTCAATCCATGAAGTTGTGAAATTATATCGGTTGAGATGGTTAGGACATGCGTTGCGAATGCCGCTGAGCCACAACCTTCCTCGACGACTAGTGTTAACTAGCATAGGGTTGGGGGTCAAACCATAAGTTGACGACAGTTCATGAAATCTTTGACAGTTTGGTTTGAGCCACGTAGAAAAGGGTGTATGCTTGCTGGTTGGGGTCCTCGAGATGCTGAGAACCGAAATTGGCTGGCACAACAGCGCTAATTCATCCACTCCTTGTGGTTTCTTATATCTACTAAACCCTTGTTTCCTCATGTTACTATTCTTCCTCCAGCATATTTCTGTTATGTATAGTTCTTTTGAATTTATTTCCATCACCCTCACCTTTTCTCTACCTTTGTGTGCTACATAGAGTGTGGCAGTTCGAACTACTGCCCTTTATTTGCAAAGTTCTGTGTTAGAACTCAGCCAAATATACCAATCCAATCAGCACCCAAAAAGGATGTTTACATATCTTTGCCGTTCAGAGGTGATCAACAAAGTCTAGTCACTAGACAAGGACTCAAGGCCGCAATTAATAGAACCTATTATGCAGTTAAACTTATCTTCATAGAGAAAACGAGAACTATGCTGTCCTGTAAACCTTCACATCATCCGAACGATAGTGTCACATCCCACTGTGTTTATCAATTTACATGTATGTGTGGAGACACGTACATAGGGAGGACCCATCGGTATCTCTCTGCAGGTTAGTTCAGCTATAGCACTCACTGCATGCAATTACACACAACCATGCAATAGGATGACCGTTTTAAAATCTAATGTCACAGGGTGAAGGGAATGATTCAACACCTGTCCACACAGATATCTGGAAAATTCTACTACCCCTACGACGACAAATAGGAGAGAACAAAGAAAACTATAAAATTCAACTTTCGAAGTCGTGTGATTACAATTGATATGATTATGAACAATAAATTTTGTTCAAAACGTCATCCAGTAAATAATACTGTTTCACTGTGTGATACATCTAATAAACAAACTTATATGGAGTTCTATGTCTCCTTTGATATTATATTATGAGCGATATATTGTCTAGGAAACATTATTCGGTAAACAAAACTGGCACATCAAATCAACCAACCTACACAGAACCCTGCTTGCTAAGCATGGATTTTGAATGTGTACATAATAATAATAATTTGCTTTATTCCAAAACAGTACTTGTGATACAGAATGGAATTCTCAGCATTTTTACTACAGTACTGCGTCCAGTTAGTACATTATCAATAAATAAAATTCTACATAGATTATGGGTAATCTCAGTTCATTATCACAACAACAACACATTGGCATGTCGGTAGCAGAGGTAAAGCTGAACAGTGTTTGAAGGTGCTGGAAAAGTGGGAGCTGTCATATTTACTGGCGTAAGCGAGAGAAAGAAACAAAGCAGCGCGTAACAGAAAAAAGAGAGAAAAGGAAAAGAAAGAAAGAAAACGTTGTACCTATTAATGATATGAGTTGGAAAGACGAGATCCAGCTGTTCTACTGACTATTTGATAAGTTATAGGTGTCACGCTAATGCTTTCTTTATCGCACAGAACACGAGCTAAGTAGGATATGGTTGAGTTTTTGTACTTGCTAGTGCGAGCATATAGTTTTCTATATAGGCTTCTGGTTTTGCCTGATGAGATGCAAGGGGAGAGTTGTGAGTGAAGAGGGTGGTGTGAGTTAGATAAAGTGGATTTGGCCCATTTTTCACATGAGTCCATGCGCCTGTCGACCAGAATATTAACAAGCTGGTTAAGTGGCACGTCGCTTACCCTGCTGACAACCTTTAACATTCTGCGTAATATGTTATAGTCTTTCTTCAGTAGCCCGGGAAAAACTAAGGGGGAACAATAGAGAATAATAGGCGGAATGCGAGAATTAACAAATTGTAGGCATGATATTATCCATACACCTAACCTGAATTCTCTAGGCTTACTGTCTTGATTGTGTTAAAACCTTTCATGAACTGGTACATATAACTGAGTCTAGTAATATAGCATTACCTTAACTTGTAAGCCTACTGCAAGCGTTCGTCTTATTAACATCCTTTCAAAACCATATACTTTGTTATTAAATTAACCTAGACATTTAAACACTATACATTTTCAAATTGTACACAGGTGGTATATATATATATATATATCACTTGTGAACAGTAGTAGTGTGCTCGCCGATCACGAACGCAGTCCGGAGTTCGATTCTAGGCTGATGTACGCCTTAAACATCGACTAGTCGGTAATAAATCTGGTAGAGAGTGACGGTTGGACGTGAGGCTAGCAATTCCACCCAGTAAAAAATAAACACCAACGCTACTGCAAATTCAAAGCTCAAGAGTGAAGTCTTGTGTTCCACTAGGAACGCGAATGAATAACATAAGTATGTATATAGGCACGGATACACCCAGCACAAGTAACAAGATTCGGATTTCCAACACTAATGTCAAATCTACCAACGATTCTATATAGTTCAGAGGCTTGGCGTAGGCGTCACTAGAACCACTTCTAACAGGCTATTGCAGGTTTTCATAGACTGCTGCATTCGCTGTCTTGATAGTGAAGGTTTAATGGCCAGAAAGGATGAACAACAATATCCCAAAGGAAACGGTGTTGAACCTAACATACATTAAGATGAACGTTGAGTAACATCACTCGATTGGAATTCGAATAGGTAACGACGAGTTGGGTGTTCGTGGGTGACATACAGGAGGTGGGGACTTATGAGAGGTTGTAGAACCAGCTGCAGAAAACATGACGAATAGAGATGTGCTACTGAAGCTTCATGTTCCAATCGATATCCAAAGGGATTAGTGAATAATACTCTTTTAATTTACATACTCCCTAACATGCGACAGCATACCACACTGTTAACTTAGCCCCAACTAATACAATCTTTAGTACAAACAGTCGAGAAAACAAATAATTTAGCTCTTAAAGAATTTATTGGGAAAATATACTCAAAAAACTGAGTTTTTCTTTAGGAAAAACATCACATGACTGCAGGGTGAGTAGACAATGACTAATGACAGAGTAAATTAACCGGTATCGTTGGAAACACCGTCTATTCTTCACCCTTAAAAACGATCTTTTTCTTCACGTATTGTTTTCATAGCTTTGATAGGATCTGTAGTTTTGCAATGTGCCAGAATATCAGGCTCGGAAACACGCATGAAAGGATTAGTTGCCCTTTCCTCACCGATTGTCCCAGGAACAGTCGGTTGATTTGTTGCACGCATACGTTTAACAGCTTCCAGTCTCTGTTGAAGTACTTCATTTCTAGGCTCCACAGTCAAACCAAATTCAAGATTTTTCAATGTGTATTCGTGTCCACAATAGATTTTTGTTCCTGTCGGTAACTTTGACAGTGTATTTATGAGTGCTTTATACCTGGTTTTTTTTTTACAAGAAAATGTTGTTTAAGTTAAGAAATTTGCACAATGCATACAATAGATACAAAAAAAGTTATGCAAAACAAATAAATCGCTGAACAGTCCCCTTTGAACTGAAGTGTCTATGCTTTATAATAAATGTAACTACTGTACACAAGTTTTACTAACGACACACCTCTCAACGACTACCTACTCATATTAATAAAAAACACAAGCTAGGTACATTATAATAGGCACCAAGATGTGCATCTCATAGTTTTTGTGAGGGCTGGAATACTGTCCAGACAGACCGGAGCGAATGGTTCCGTTAAAGGGCTACACCCTGAGCCTTCGCTTTATGGACTTTGGTCTATAACGCAGGGGAACAGTTAGAGTCTAATGATAATTCCGTGAATTTCTTCTACTAAGGTATTTTCTTTTGCTGTGGGGCAGAGTAGCCTTTCCATGGCTGACGGTGACCAAAAGAGACTAGTACGCCATTTGAAGTGTTTGGATTCTGGAATCAGGGTTTTCCAGCTCTCGCTCTGATGGACCGGTATATCAAGCAGTTCGGCTGTAAGCGCAAACTTTCACTTTTGTGAGGAACAACCCCACCACCACCGCGTGAATAAGACTTGGTCTGGCAGGAGCCACGAATGCGTGGTTACATCATGAGAGCATCTCGAGAGAAAAACCCAAGCTTATCCACCCTCGGCTGTATCAGCAGTATTGGAATGAGTAATTCCAACAAATTTCAATCCCGCTAGGTTTCAAACAAACATAATTTTTCGCATTTGTCCACTTTTCACTCGGCAATCCAATGTTGATGAGATAATTCAATCAAATTTTATAATCAGAGGTTATCAAAAAGACTATTCAATCTATTACTCTAGGCACTATGCTAGTGAAGTTAATCTCCCCATGATTATCACAAGAAGATTTGTCTACCTTTTTATACACTGGGACAATCAATGACTTACACCAATACAACAGGACTACTTCTGATTTCCATACATTACTTAGTATCTCAGGAAACCTAGCCAACAGTTCATTAATACCCTCTTCAAATACTGTTGAAATCAAATCGCAATGTCTTTCCTTGTTTTAGAATAGAAACAGACTTTGCAGCGTGACCGTCTAGGCTAGGGGACAAATGCTTGATGATAGCCAAATATGGCCCAATCGGGTTCATCTTGGAGATGTGAGAAGATGGAAATGTTAACGCTAGCTACGCACTGCAGCAATGTAAGTCGGTCGACCGCTTCTAATTCCCGCCCCTCAACAGAAAAGCAATGTAGCTGAGTATATTGTTTAGTAAGAAAGCAAACCCAACTGATGGGGTCGTGAAGTTCCATCGGGACATGTGTACGCATGCTAAGTCACGGTCTTTCACAAGGTGCAATGTTATCTGAAAGAGGATTAAATCAGAAAAGTGTTAGAGCGAGGTTAGAAGAACACATGACACCAACCTATTAACACCGTGATTGTTAGAGCTTGAGTCAATTATAGTAGTGTAGACTGTACATCTGGATGTCCAAGGGGGATATTAAGAGTCTGAAGTTGAGACTGTTAGTGATATGGCGCTGAAAAGCTACACTAATTCTCATCTAATTACTTTCGCTAAAGTAAATTTTCCTACATCAGAGTTTCATTACATTTATCTCCCTTTATTTTGTGTCCCATTTTGGAAGTGTGGTAAACTTAAACAGCTGTACTTCTGTGCAAAGTCCTACGTGATAGGTCAGTCATAGTTAGAAGCTACTAGGTTTTTCATACCTGCTATCTTCAACAGGTATGACTCACAGTAGTGAAATAAGATTGAGTAGACTCTCGGGCATTATAGATATCCACAGCCTGATATCACCACGGTAAACGCAAGTTGACAGATACCGAATGAGCGTTTCGTACCAGTGCTGAGGCATTGTCAAAAACCAGATTGATTAGGGCTTGTGCTGACTGAGTTTCAACACAGAACTTAGCACAGAAATGCCAAACACCATGTAGCACACAAACGTAGACAGACAAAAAAAACAACAAAGAGTACTTAAAAGGCTTACGATGAGTAGAAATCTGAGGGATAAAGAATAGTAACATGGAGTTAGATAATCGTTTAACGGACATGAGAGGTGACAAAGAGTGAATGCATCTCCGACCATTGATTCTTAGTATTCTGAAGACCTCATCCAGCCAGTCTACATCTCCTCACGTGGTTCAAACAAACTGTCAAAAGGTTAGTGCAACTCTGCCCCTATCACTTAACTAGTAGTCCGAGAATACCAAACCTAAAGCATCATTGTACACCTGAAAGAAGTGAGCCACCTACCACAAATACTCAGGCGTTATCTTATGGCGATCAGAAGCTGCATTTTGCCACCTAATAAACTCAAAAAGACAGATGTGTTGACTCATACATAATTCTGCTCCAGGGTAAAACAATGCGCACACAACAGGAACGACTTAACATTTTTCCCAAATTCCCAGGAAATTCTTTAACCAACAGGAATGGAATTAGTATCATTGTTTGCCACATGAGGTAAACAATTCAGCATGGAATTATATTTAAAAACAGCACAAGTATTGCCTTTAGTTTACGTGAACTTATTGAAAAAAATTTTGTTACAGAAAGACACTTACATTTGCTCAGCAGTGCCTTCAAAGAATCTGCCACATCCTCCAAGAAATAATGTATCACCAGTAAAAACAGCACCATCTTGCATGCTATCTTCTTCAGTAATATAATAACAAATATGGCCAGTAGTATGACACGGTGTAGCCAAACATTTAACATTGAGTTTCTTACCAATTTTCAGTTTGTCACCATGGGATACAGTATCTGTCAAACCACCGATACGATCATCACCACCGTACACCTTCAGCGGTCCAAATCCTTCTTCTTTGCATTTCTTAACAAGATCAACATTCCCACCAGCGTGGTCATAATGATGATGAGTTGTTAGTATAGTGGTAAGAGTTAATCCACCGGTTTTGACTATTTGCAAAATTTTGTCAGCTTCGACTGGATCGACAGCTGCACATGCCTAGATATAATCAGATAGAATAAGTACAGCAGAGCATGATAACAAAGTCATCTGTATACTGGATTGATTAATTACATCAGTGACTCTAAAAAGTTGTACAACTTAAGCCAAAGACGGTTAATTCACCACAATAAAATCACATTAAATGATTTCCTCTAAGTGTGAAGTAAAGATTATCTAGTTCGGCTAGTGATGCGAGGCTGATAAGCAGAAATATGTTAACAGACTTCTCTTAAACATTCCTACAATTTGTTTTAAAAAACATTACAAACAGATTATAACTATGAAATACATCCAAGTTGGATACAGGCAAAAAGCAAGTAATATGCGGATTAAATTGCACCGCTGCGCGTCATCGCCGAACAGAGCATAGGGGGGTGGCAGTCGAATCTCTACATCAACTTCACGAGCTTCGAAAAGCCCTTCGACAGTGCTGACCGTGAAACTGCTTCAATTACCCTACAGAGTATCTCAAACCTATCTCAACCTCACTCAACAACTATATGACAATGTCACATGTAAGATGATTCACAACGGAAAGCTCAGAGAGAGGCGTTTGAAGTGAAGGCAGAAGTCAGACAAGGCCATCTACCATTATCGATGATGCTTCCGAGTGTGGTGGATTGTATCATGCAACAGATCATGCGTAGAATTGAGTAAACAGGCATACGTTGGACCGATAAGAAGACTCTAGATGACCTGAACTTCGCGGATAATTTATGTACAAACTCGAAGACCTACAGGCAAAAATCAACAAGTTAGTGGAGAAGACAGACGGGAATTTAAGTGAACACAGACAAAATAGAGGTGATGATGTTGATGATTAACCAACAATAACCAGCACCAATCACTATCAGCGGAAGAAGTTTGAACAAGGTCACTAATTTTACTTATTTACACAGCACAGTTTCCACTGTAGGCGGATGGAATGGCGATGTCAAAGGTAGGATCACAAAGGCAAGACAGGCATTCATTACCACGAAATCAGTGTAGAAGTCTACAACACTAATCACAAAGGAAAGGATTCAGAATATTTTAACACTAACGCTAAGTCAGTTAGCTGTTCTATACGGTTCAGACAAGACAGTTGGCGCGAGATTCACTAAAAGCATTTCCGACAAGCTACTGGAAACTTTAATCCACAGCTGCTATCTATGCCCTGATAGTGGAAATTCAATGGCCCGAAAGGATAAACAATAAGAAACTCTGGGAACGAACCAACCAATAATCTATCGCCTGACAATATCCCAAAGGAAACGGCGTTGAATCTAACACACATAGTGCGATAGGCCATTGCTCCAGTGGAATCCGAATAGGAAACGATGAGTTGAGTGTTCGTGGGTGACATGGAGGAGATGAGAACTTCTGGGGAGTGGTGGAACCAGCTACAAAAGACTGAAGAAAATAGAGTGGAATGGAGATGTGCTATTGAAGCTTTATGTTCCACTCGGAACCCAAGGGATTAATAATAACAATAATAATAATAATTGTTGGGAATACATCAACTTAAAAACTGTAGTTGGAAGTGAATTCCAGGCTACTCTACTTAACGAAATGTTACAAAGTAAAGGGATGGAGCAAAAAGAACAGTTAAATAAAGACAGGTATAACTTTTAAATTTCGATGGTAATACGCAATGAATGCATATTCTCATAGTGGCCAAACAAAAATATGGCCTCATCAATCCATGAAATCCCTGACAGTTAAACTGAGTCAGGTAGGGAGATGCAGACTCCTTCCAGGTTGGGGCCCTCGGGACTCTAAGAATCAATGGCTGGAGACACTAGGTGACATGGCTCAAAATCGTTGTCAATGGCTTACGCAGATGTATTCAGTCTCTGTAATCTTTCATATTCCTTTCTACCATTACTCATTCTGTTTCACTCTTATACTCACTCACTTGATTCTCTCCACTCATTTTCTTGTCTACCTTTGTGTGCTATTTGGAACGTGGCAACTCGAACTGCTGTACTTCGGTGCCAAGTTCTATGTTGAACCCAGCCAGCCAGCAGTCGGTCACTTCCTGATAGTATTTTACTCTCAATATTATTTATCATGTGCACAACCAAATGGATACACTTCGATTCGAAAAACAAAAGCAGATAATCTTTTTATTCCTTTCTACTTTTGATTGATTATGCCTAGTGATTGTAATACAGGACTACTGAAGGACACACGCGTTTCTGGTACATAGCTGAACATCATTTCTGTGAGAAAAAGATGGAATAGATTGCCAGGATAGTATAATGTATACATTTCTTAATATACTATAAAAGTCGTGCAAAAATCAATATGTGATAACTTACTTTTGTAGCTTTGTCAATAACCAAATACATGTAATTATCAGACAGAGCAGGAATAATTACAATATCCATTGTGCGAAATGATGTGCGGTGAAACTGCGACAAAAATAATCTTGTGGCGGTTAGGAGCTAGATAAAAAAAAAGGCAAAAATATTTATGCGTACAAGTATGGCGCTGAAGCAGTTTGATAAAATAAAGTGAAAGCTTATACAGATGTGCTCCGATATGAGTATACAACTAATTAAATACTATAACACGGTAAAAAAAAAGTAGCCATAAAGGATTAAAGTATCATATATTATACAACGTGTCTATACCACAAGACAAAAACTGAAATTAGCACTAATCTCACACATAACTCATATACAGCAAAGATGAATACATGGTATTTGTGACAACTCGTAACCTTTGTTACTATCCGCTTTCACAGAAAAAGCTGTGTATAAATGCGATTGTACTGCCAAAAATGAATTCGCCGAACTACTTGTCTTGTTTTTATATTGAGTGTACGCGAGTAATTAGGCGCGCTCCGAACATGATGAGGAGTGGTACCTGCTCAAACAAAAAAGTTCTCACAACGACGGTGAAAAGTGGTGGGCGACGGAGGTGAAAGAGATGGAAAAGGCATCAGCGATAAGTAATACCAGACGACTATTTAGGCCTATGAAAAAACAGCTGGCAAAACACAACTGATAAGTCAGTCTCCGAGAAAAATGGAGCCCTAATTAGCTCCCAGGACAGAAAGCTGGAACATTGGAAGAAACATTTCAAGGAGCAACTTAACTGGTCTACAGCCAAGCTCAATATACCCACCGTTTATAACCTACCTTAAAGGTCCTCTATCTTGAGAATAGGGAGTGAAGCGATAGTGTGTGCTGGCCACTTCACGTATTTGGGAAGTTGCATCAGCTTCAACGGAGTGATTGCTGACAAAATCCCAACACAGATACAAAAGGTTTGGCGTTTGCCAACCTACGTCATCTTTGGTGTAGATGTGATATCTGGCTACCAATGAAAAGGACATATGTACTGCTCAGCAGTTCACTTCATCCTCCTTTACGGCTGTGAGACATCGCCTTGGAAAATGGAAGATATGAAAAGGTCAGCTGTTTTTGAATATGTCTGTGTTTTGTCTCTTTTTAGGTGGTATAATATGGCGAGTAGTGGCGACTGAGGTTAGACATCGACTGTTAGGTAAAGAGAGTAAGTCAATCCATAAAGTTATGGCATCATATCAGTTGCGATGGCTAGGACACGTACTGTGAACGCCGAGTCATTACCTTCCACGACGGGCTATGACAGCTAGCATAAGATTAGGTTGGACTTAGCATCAGTTCAAGAAACCCTTGGAGCCACGTAGGGAGGTGTAGACTGTCTGGATGAGGTCCTCAGAATACTAGGAACCAGTGGTCGGAGATTATCGGTGATAGATATATGGCTCGAAATCGTTCTCAGTGTCGGAGATGCATGCACTCTTTGACACCTCTCATGTCCGTTAAACTATTATCTAACTCCATGTTACTAATCTTTCTCCCTCAGATTTCTACTCATCGTAAGCCTTTTGAATACTCTTTGTTAGTTTTTTGTCTACGTTTGTGTGCTACATGGTGTTTGGCAAGATGAACTGCTGCATCTCTGTGTTGAAACTCAAGGAGTCGAAGAAGAGGTAATTGTATCACTTTAAAACCAATGAATCCAATTAAGAAATTAAATTGACCAAGATAACCAATGAAAATACTGGGCACAATGCAATTCAAAGCATATCCTATGCTAAATAACCAGTGAGGTATTTGGGTCAAACGTGTGGATCACTGGAAACTAGAGTGAACCATCCTAAACGCTTAAATGTGTCATCTTAGAGGAACAGAAGTGTACAGTAATTTAGAAGAAAACTTGTTTATAGCTGCATATGAATGAGAAGTAAAACATGAAATTGATTGGGACATTTACGTTTTGAAATCCTATATGAACAAATGGAACAAAAGATTGATGGAATCTATATTGATAAATATCACTACAAACACATGCAACATAGGTGACTCTGTACAATTATTGACAAACAGGAGCAATCCTAGATACAAAAAATTGAGTTAACACAACATAAAAGCACCAAATGTATTACTGCCAGTTAGAAGTGTGTGAATTAGAAACAGTACCAACTGTTGGACACCTTAGGTTATTAAGATCGAAATATTTCTAAAACCAGCTTTCACTGTGTGTAAACAACAATCGTATAATTGGCAACGGACTACTATCTTGATTATTGTCATATAGATTACGTAGGCTTCTTTCAACGATAGGCACAATGGTCGCCTTATTCCACATTGGTGGAATACTCATCTTCCCCTGTTCTCCAGTCAGTTGTGACTAGTCTCACCCCAGCTTTTAAAAAGTGACGGAGTTAGTTGTTTGTGAACTATGCCAGTTTTGTGTATGCATTCCTTTCGTACCTCCGCTTCGTCAGGTGGATTGGTGTTAATCGAACTTGGAGCACTTTAACTTAGAATATTAAGTGCTGGCGAAGTGGCCAAGCTAACTTATTCAGCCCAGAGTTTCAGATTAGATGTTGGGTTCTGTTTCGCTGACACACTGTTTTCTAAAAGTCCAACAATTGTTGTACTATCTCGAGGGTTAGTGGTTAGCTCAGTTTAGTTGGGTTTGACATTCGGTAGCAGGTGAAACCAGTCCGATTACGTCAAAATTTCTAGAATGAAATCGATGATTACTACCTTGAACTAGAGCCTGACTAGAAATCAGTCGGGTAATATGAAAAGAGCGGTAGTCCTGTATGTACACAACATCGGTAGCAAAAGCCACCTTGACCAATGTGAGTTTACAAGCAAGTGATGAAACTACGGTTCCGGGTGTTTGAGGTCGGTGCTGGTTGCATATATGTGGTGATTTGTGTAGTCTACGAAAGACGGATTACAATATCCAACCTGTGACCTCTCTAAGATTGACCCCCCTGAGTCCCTCCTTTAGCCTAGACGTTCAGAACTAGGAAATAATTTTCTGAGTACTACTACGATGTCTGTTAGACGCTTGCATTTGCCGTTCACTCTATCGATTGTCATCCCTATTTATATTTGAGCTGCAGTTCATCGGTGCATGGGTAAAAATGCAAAGTTAAGGCTTCTCTGAGCCGTTGGCCCTTGTTTTAACAATACCTAACATAACGACTGTCTATGGGTATCTAATAGTGTGATGCAACTTCGGCACTGGCGCTCAGTGCGAGGCCATTAAGCTGGAGGCCTATCCCAGAGTCATCAGATTAGTGCTCAGCAGTATGCATCGACAGGGACACTTACAACATCCAGTGAAACCCGTTTGATGTTTGACCTGCGTTAACATGTGAACTTTGTAAAACATGTAAGGAAAATAAAATGACGAATAAAACAAATGGACAACATAAATAATGAGGTGTCAAATGCGATAAAATGACTGTGGAAACTCTACATTCTGTTGACAAATTGTATAGGGAAATGTCTGAAGTAAATCATTATTATTATTACTAAGTAGCACGCGTCCAACAGGAATGTGATTTTGGGGTTTAAGTTAGGCTTATGAGTTAACTGTAACGATTGCATTAGGGTTATCAGGCGAGGTCTACCTATATCTTCCAGGAAACACTGACATGGCTTACATATGCGGAAAAATACAAGACTATACACTAAAAATAGTGCTACAGAGAGAATGTTCGAAATCTACAACTCACGATGTGACCTTGAGGGGGCAAACTGCAGTAAATCAAATTGAACATTTCGTATCTGTAATAGAACACAAACAGTTACACAGGTCAAGCACGTAGGGTAGAGCGGAGAAGCAGAACACGACTTGAGAAAAAGCACTTTATAATTGACACTGAATTACACCAACAGAAGTCCAAAAATTATATACATGTAGGTACAAAGATCTAGGCTATTTCAGTTCAGCGTCCACCGGTTTTTGAACTGACGCTTTCTTTCAAAATTTGAACCACTACACTGTCTCTTGGTTGTAAGGTAAGGGTTGCTGATATTTGTGAAATTAACTAGTGTGTTTTGCCACACGATCGACGTAAGTTTGGTTGAATCCAAGTAGAGTGGTGCTGGGAAGAGTACAGAGAGTAGGAACGAAATTAGTTAGTGGTATCTCACACCTTCCTTATGATAAGAGGATGGAGCATTTAAACCTCTTTCCGTTATCATACCGAAGGAAGAGAGGCGACTTAATTTTAGCATACCGTTTACTTAAGGGTGATTTAGGAACTGACCTTTCTAAACTTTTCTCTCCTTCTAGGATACATTTACGGGGTCACCGCAAAAAGGTGCTCAAACCGAGGACGATTAAAATACGTGCAGAATTTAGATTCTCTCACAGTGGTCAACGACTGGAACTCCTTACCTGATTCAGTAGCAACAGCTCCAACGGTGAACGCTTTCAAAGAGAAGTTAGATCTCTGCGGAGATATATTTTGCAAGGATTAACACAGGCCACAAGAGCCTTCTATCCTTATCAACTGAATCTGAATCTGGGATTGGTCACTTGTAGTCTGAAGCAAGTTAAATGTTATGAACGGTTGCTTCTGTGAATATAAATGATCGCCTAATTCGTTATTCGTCCAGTGTGGCCAAATAGGGAGAAAACAATAATAAATAACAAGGTATAAGAGTCTCGATGGAGATTTGTAGCTCAGGTGGTTGATTTTGATGCAGTTGTGTTCTCTGAGCTAGATGGTTTATTTGCGAAGCTTTCATTGCCCTACTAAGTAACATCTTCAGCGCATACGTCAATTTGAATTAGGCTTTTAGGTTTCTCCACAATTTCATTGGTCATTTCTCCTGGTGACGTTGAACGTGACTGTTTGTTTTCGTGTGATTTCACACCCTTTAGGCTATTTGTATTTGTATTGATATTGATTGTTTGATTTACCTAGACTTTGACCTTTTGTGCATGAGATTTCCTTCTTATTGACTGGTAAATTTTGTCTGTGTCGATGTGTCTATTGATCGACGATTGACTTCCTCCTTTGGGAAGAAGTGACCATGCTGTGCTCACTTTCAAGTTCACAGCAACGGCAGCAAGGGCCAAAACCTCATCTCGACCAAACGTTTGGAAAGCTGATATAAATGCAATCGTCTCAGCAGCCAACTCAGTAAACTGGTACATCAACCCAGAGTCTCAAGTAGAAGCCGCATGGAACCAATTTAAACAACTTTACGCCCAAGTAACTGAACCTTTCATCCCTCGGTCTGTCCCAAAGGGTCGGAAACACTGCCCTCCTTGGATAAACAGAGAGATTCGTAAGATACTTAGACGTAAACACAAATGTTGGAACTTGTTTGCCACACTTGAGACTTCTGAGACCAGGCAATTATATAACACTGCTAGAAATAAAGCTATTGCACAAATCCGCAAATCAAGGATGAAATTCGAAGCACACCTGGCTCAAAATGCAAAGGCACAACCTAAGAAAATTTTCTCATACATGAACTTCAGGAATAAAATACCCAATGGTGTCCCAAACCTGACTATTGACAATGATACAATCGAAGAAGATCAAGAAAAAGCAGAAGCAATGGCAAACTACTTCTCCCAAGTCTTCACTCAGGAGTCGTCACTGCCTACCGGATCAGCTCTGGCTGCATCAGAAGAACATGGGATAGATTCCGTTGATACCGACCAAGGCATCGTGCTCAACTGCCTAAGGAAACTAGATGCAGGGAAATCAATGGGTCCTGATAATCTTCACCCAAGGCTTCTCAAGGAGTTATCAGTCCACATAGCCGGCCCTTTGACTACGATCTTCAAGCTTTCTCTCCAAAATGGAGTGTTACCGCGTGACTGGAAAGACGCCATAGTAACTCCCATCCACAAAGGCGGATCAAGACAAAGCCCTTCAAATTACAGGCCTATCAGTCTCACCAGCACTTTAATTAAGACACTGGAGAGAATCATCAAGAAAAGCATGATGGCATATCTAGAAAATAGACGCTTATTATCAAGAGCACAGCATGGCTTCCGAAGGAACCTCTCATGCCTGTCAAATCTTCTCACTGCAAGGGAAAGCTGGGTCAAATCCAGGGACAACAGAAGACCGTTGACGTCGTCTTCATAGACTTCAGCAAAGCCTTTGATAATGTACCTCACAAAAGACTACTCATGAAGTTGGAAAGTCTTGGTATCAAAGGCAGCTTACTAAACTGGCTCAGGGAATTCCTCATAGATAGGAGGCAGAGGGTTAGGATCAACTCGAAACTCTCCTCTTGGAAAGCAGTACGCAGCGGAGTGCCACAAGGCACGGTTCTCGGACTTCTCCTATTTATTTCGTATATCAATGAGTTATCTCTGCTCACCGACTCCCCTATGGTCCTATACGCAGATGACTTAAAAATTTGGAGAGAGCTGAAGGGCAACAGTGACGCGTCCATGTTGCAAGAGGACCACAACAAATTGTCAGAGTGGTCCATAGAATGGATTCTCCCGATAAATGTGGCAAAATGTGCAACCATGCGAATTGGACAAGCAAGCACGAGCTCTTATGAACTTGAGGGAATTACACTTCCATCAGTTCAGACTCACTTGGACTTAGGTGTCATAGTTAGCCACGACTTAAAAACTACAGCACACTGTCGCGCGGTGGCTGCACGCAGTTTCAGGTCATTATGGGCAATTCGTAGAGCCTTCACTAGAATCACCAGAGATATGTTCACCTCCTTATATACATCTCTGGTGAGGTCAAGACTGGAAAACTGCATCCAGGCCGCCAGCCCTTGTCTAAAAGGGGACTCACTTATTCTAGAAAGGGTTCAAAGGAAAGCAACACGTATGATTCATGGCATGACTAACTTATCATAGGAGGAAAGACTAGACAGTTTAAATCTCTTCTCCTTGTCATACCGTAGGCAGAGAGGAGATTCAATCACAATGTTTAAAATTTTAAATAATGACTACGTACCTGACCTATTTTCTCTTTTCCTTCCCACCAGGTCGGAACACCTTAGAGGACATAGCAGGAGAGTTCAAAAGCAAAGAAGAAATCATATTGCTGTTGAGTACTGGTTCTCACACCGAGTCATAAACTCTTGGAACCGACTCCCAGAAGAAGTGGTGTCTGCAACCTCAGTTGATTCGTCCAAGAAGGGTTTGGACAACCACAGAAATTTACTAGAAAAGGATTAACATAGGCTCCAAGCCTTCTATCCTCAACCAATAAATCTGAATCTGAATCTGACTGGAATATCAGGCTTCCAAAAATTCTCTGGAATTCCTGGTGTTTCCTCTGTCTAATATTTGAACGTTGTCCCACTCGAATTGATGTCCCCGGCTTTCTGTATGCGGCGATATGACGGAGTGGATGTCATGTCTTCTGACGGCTAGTTTATGATCATGGATACAAAGACGAAGAGGACGTCCACTTTGGCCAGTGTAGTGTTTTTCGCAGTTGCTATAATTTACTTTGTAGATGATGCTGTTTTTGTCTTCTTTCTATTTTGAGTCTTTTGGTTGACATAGAGCTGAGTGAAGTGATTTTGTTGGTTTGTGTGCAACGTCAATTCCTAAAAGTTTGAAGAGTCTTGCAGTGATTTATCTGTTGTCTTTTATATATGGATGGAATGCATAAACCTGTGCCTAATAACGTGCTTCCACTTCAGCGGCCAAATATATGAAAAAGTTGGAGAATCATTCATGGAATTGCCAATATCAGGTTTGATTGCTTGAGCAGTGAATCAAGGGCTCAAAAACATAATCCCATCAGGCCAACTAAACCGATTAGTTACGAGCTTGACGGTAGTTCAAATATCTGGTAGGACAAGTCCTGCAACGCATTGAACACGTCACGGCACGATGAGGTGAGGAGTACTCGTGGGAATGTCACATAGTATCTTTCCCCACACCTAAGGGTTTCTCGGATAATTGCAGAGTTGTTTTCAACAACGCATATTGAAGCTCAGTATCTACTTTTTGAAGACTAGCCAGTCTCACAAAGTCTATGCCATACATTTAGACGAGGGAACAAATGCACGACAATGCATCTGCCACAGCGTTGCTAACTCCAAATACATGGCGAATATCCGATGTAAACCTTGAAACGTAGTCCAGTTTTCATGATTGTCCCGGTGAATACTTATCTGAAGCTGAGTTGATGGAGTACGTCATAAATATGTGGTTGGTGAAAATTATCAATTCACGACCCTCCATTGAATGTCGAAAATGACGTATAGCACCGAACATAGCTAGAAGCTCTCTCCGGAATGTACTGTACTTCGTTTCTGCTAATTGTAGGCGCCTCGAGAAAATGGCGAGTGGTTGCCACTCTGTGCTGTCTAGTTGTTGCGGAACTGCGCAGATCGCAGTGTCTGATGAATCAACCGAGATACCTATCGGTGTCGTTGGATCCTGATATATAACAAAGATGGCATCCGCGATAGCTTTTTTAACCCAAGTGAAAGCATTTTGAGTAGACGCGTCGAGTTCGCTGGACTTGTCATTTACACGAAGAAGGTCAGTTTATTTATTTTTGATTACAGCTTGATGCCACACCGTATTTTCAGTACAAGTATGGAATTTTCAGCATGGATATCGGTAGCCCAAATTTTGCAGGCCAATATCGGGTGTGCCTTGGCAGGGGATCGAACCCCAGAACATGTGCATGGTCTTCGAGAGTCCTACCCACTGTGCCACCGGCTGAATCAGAGAGGCACAATTGGGAATAAACCGTCGGTACTAACTTACCAAGCTGTTAATAGTGCATAGACTTTTCCCTGTTTGTGGCTTTACTAGCCAGTGGGAGAATACCCTCGCAGTCAATGGTGTGGCCGAGAAGGTCTGGTGATTTTACTCCCATCTGACACTTTTGGATATAACTAGTGACACCATGTTGGCGGTAACCTTTCGAATGCGAAGTGCGAGCGTCTAAGGTGGATTTCCTTGTCTGGACTCGCGACGAGGTAGTCGTCTAAGTATGTATGCACAGAGGCAAGGCCGCGGATTAATTCGTCAATGAAGCGTTGGAATGTTTGTGCTGCATTCCGGAAGCTGAATAGCATACATAGAAACTCAAAAAGTCAGAAAGGCGTAGTGATATTCGTTTTCGGAATATCTTCTGGGGCATCGGAATTTGATTGTATGCTTTAATCAAGTCTATTTTCGAGAACAGTTGCACCAGGTAGATTTGCGGTCAAGCCGTGTATGTGAGGCTGTAGTGGACCTAGTAGCTAGGTAAGTATATAAACGCAATTAAAAGGACAGAACAAGTACTAACAAATACGTGTATATAAAATATTCAGTTCACTTAAGTTAATATACACAAAAATAGGACTGAGGTTATTTGAAGAAAACTATAACAGTCACAAAATACACAAATTATAGACGTACGAAATTATAGGAATGTAATTGTCCTTCTCTTGATTATACAAATTCTCCACTACAACTTAGCGCTGTCAACCGTTGGAAGGATCCACGTAGAGTAAGGCAGATAGGAGCAAAGTTCTTGACGGGGATGTGTCAACCAGTGCGAGGCAGCGTTGGTCAGCAGATGTGCTGGGCGAGCAGCCGGAGAGATGGCGAACGATTCGTTCCTTCCGCGCGGTTCAAGGTTTTTAGGTTGAATTCCTTCTTTTTTTCGTGAACATATAATTTGATATGTTTTTAGGCCGCCACAAGGCGATGGTTAACAATCAAGGATTGTTTTGGCGTTCACTTGCCGGCAATCACGAGTGGGTCGCCAATCATCGCTACCTTTTTTTGGTACCATATGCAGCGGGGATGCCCATGGACAATTCGACGGCCGAATAATGCCAAGCGTGAGCAAATGGTATAACTCATTTCTAGCTAGTCGCAGTTTGTCAGGAGCAAGTCATTGTGCATCATATGTCACGTGTCGTCCTGAGTTTATGATGTGGTGCATAACATTGCTGGTTATGCACGGTAGATCGTTAGATGAGCAACTGAGTTCCGAGTGCTTATCAAGAATTGGCTGGGAAGTTGGCTCAAAGATTGGTTTCTTCTAAACGAGTGACAAGCTGGGACCCACGTAGGTGATACCTTTGATAAACAGTCTAGTACTACTGTCTATCAGTGGTTTTCGGCAGACGTCTACGAGTGAATCTTGATGATTAAGTAGGTTTGTGCCAATAATGGCCATTGTGATGTCAGCGAGAAGGAAAGTCTATTGAATAGGTCCGAGTAAACCTACGTTCAGATAGACGTATTTCCTACCAAAGGTTGCAATTAGTTTTCCATTCGCAGCCTGGAAGTTGAAGGTTGGTTCCTTCTGTTGATCTGCCGCTGTAGTAGGAAGCACGCTGACTTCGGTGCCTGTGTCGACTGAGAATCAAGTCTGGCTGACCACATCATGAATGTAAAGTAGGCGACAAATGCCACCAGTGACAATTACCACTAACGCGTGCTGGTGGGATAGTTTCTCATAGTCTTTGAAAAATTGCCGAAATTACAAGGTTTTCGGCAACATTTCGCTTCCTGGGTATAGGTAGTGTGATACCGACACCAGTCAAGGTATTTTAGTGAACGTGGTTCGGATTTAGACCGACCACGTGAGTTTCGACGTTGAGAGGAGTTCGGCAGATGGTGGGAGTAATTACAGGGTATATTTGACCTAAGCAGCTGCTGGACGGAGTTGCATAACTCTATCACTGCAGTGCCACTACTCAAAGTCTGTTCACCAACTAAGCATATTCCAGTGACTGGCCCTTTTGCTATTTCTAGAATTTCATCAGCAGAAATAACTAAGGCATCTAAAATAGCACATTGAATTGTCACCAGCACAGCCTCTACTGACTGCGCTAGTTTGGATAAGAAGAGTTCTCTGAAGTCCTTCGTGAGAAATAAACACCACTGCTACCGAAACTTCAATCCTCTAGCTTGAAGCCCTATGTTCCACTGGTAACGCAAAGGAATAAAAAGAAAACGTGAGACTTATATTTACTTTTTCTAGTTTTATGAAGAAGAAAAACTTAATTTCATCGACGAAACTTGTTCTCACAACAATAGTCACACTGTGGTTCATGTACACACTGGACAATTCTTGTTTATATCAAACTTTCATTTCTCTCCTGATTGTGGTAAAAATATCATGTTGTAAACTTGATTTTCCGGTGTTTACAATTCGTTAGCTAGTAAATTAAAAAAACTGCACTTTTCAATGCTTTATTCCACTGTTTTACTGCAGCGGTAAACTACTGAGCAGAACCTAAATACTCGTGGAGTAGGTGTATGTTTCTGCATGGTTTCCGGTCATCACGCTCAGCATATCTATAGCCTCTAAGTAAAGCCTCGTTACAAGAAGAATCTCTACCTACTGCAAGAGTTTTGAGGATGGAGTCGTTAGTGAAGACTAGGTCCACAAATTTAGATAATCCAGCAAGATACTTAACGTGTTGTGGACAGTCGCTTGCTTGTAGTGTTCATAAATGTAATATATATCGTTTTGTAAAATCAATTGGTTGTGAAACTGCATCAGACATGTTGAAGTCTGCACGTATAATTTTGGCCATGTGTACTAGTGAAGCGGCGTAAGCGGAAATGTTTGCTAACTCCGTACCACTTTCAACAGATAGATAGATGAGCAAGGGTGTGATTAATGCGACCTACGAGATAGGAAGTGGAGTGACATGTCTTTTAATTATTCCATACTGAGATGTTATCTGTGATGAGCTCTGGTAAACTCATCGTGTGCCCTTATTATCCGACTCCTCACTTATTCACTGACTCGAAGGAAACTACACTAGAAGTGAGATTGAATTATCAATAATTTCTCCATTCAATGTTGGATAAAGCAGAGGGAATAATGTTTCTTGTCGTGGTTCATGTTATGGTGAAATTCAGGTGAGCGTGTACCTCGAGTGGTATGTGACACGAATCAGGCTAGTCATGTGTGTACGGACATAAGCGTGAAAGCAGCAAGATAATATGACAAGATATTATTGTTTCAGACATTGACAACTGCAAACTATGTAAACCAGTCTTAATGTCACATTTCAAACACTTATTTTGGGGATGGATCGATAGATAATATACGTGGTTGTGTCACTGAATGCACGCAAATTGGAAAAGAATAACTGCAAGTGTTGGCGAGGGTAATTTGGATTCGGGGATTTATGTTGAAAATTAATAATTGATGGTGTCAAATTGCTATCACATGTTTCTAAGTGTTATGGGTTTTGATATTTCAGAGTGACGGAAAAATCAATAGACTGAGTGAAGAAATACATTCTTCGGCATGTACATGCAAGTTGGTATTTGCTCTTTTAGAGAAACTGTAAAAGATGGACTTGTCAAATTTAGACTGTCTCAGTGAGCAACTTATTGTGTTACTGAGCACGACATTCATTCGATAGTTTATATTAATCCTAATAATAAATAGTATTTATATCTAATGAATATTTGCTTGTTTTAGCGTGACAATTTTGCAGACATCAAGATTTCCGTCATGATATAAGATGATTTTCCATGAGACACTAACCAGTTATATTCGTGGAAATAATCGAAACATAGAAGCAGCTACTGTGCGTGATAAGGATTATTTTGTACTTCAGTTGTTCGATTGTATGTTTTCCCTGAATAATTCTGAGCTCGAATTAAACACCATTAGTTATTTCATTGACTTCTCATCAGCTGCTTACAGCCCAAATAAATTATCAGGTTTGTGTACAGAAAAGTTTTAACATACTTGCAAATTTTACATGTTGTCAGTTGACAAAATGTTCCACAATATGTGAACAGTGCTCAGAAAATTGCACTTATACAGATTTTACACATTGGCAGTTCAAGTTTAAACAAAATAAATGTATGCATACAATGGTAAAGGAGTTACGTAATGAAGAACAATATGCGTGAGATACAGAGTGACTAACCAATTAGGTAATAATGTACTGAGTTCAACTGAAATCATAGAAACAAGAGACAGGCAAAATTACAGATTATAAAAGGGGGTGAGGTTAAAGACAAAGATTACACAATCAGATAAGAGAATAAGGAAATTCAGTTACCAGGGCAAGGCTCAAATACCAAACAAATCACAGTTGAAAAAAGCCTGCCTTCATTCAACTAGATTTTGAAGGTGAAAGCATTGCAGAAATGGTCAACAGAAGACTGAGAACGTCACTAGCCAGAGCCTATCCTGTAGCTAATTGGGTTCCCGTCCATTGAACAACATGCTCTTTGGTGCAGTCAAAAGTCGACAGATACCCTTCTCATATTAACTCCAACTGTGTATACAAATTTATGTGTGTCTGCGGAAGCAGTTACATTGGGAGAACAGAAAGAAAGACACATCTCCGATTTTCTGAACATGTGCCGAAAAGCCTACGTCTCAAGGGAACAAACTCTTATAGTAGCGCTATTACTAGACATCTCCTCGAAACGGCTCATTAGGTGGAAATCACGAAATCCTTTAAAATTATCAATAGACAAAGGAGTTCCATTCTCCTCAAGTTTGCCGAAGCAATCTCTATCAAACGCTTGAAACCCCATTTGTGTGTTCAGAAAGAAGCAGTTATCAGTCTTTCCTTGCCCTGGTAACTGAATTTCCTTATTCTCTTATCTGATTGTGTAATCTTTGTCTTTAACCTCACCCCCTTTTATAATCTGTAATTTTGCCTGTCTCTTGTTTCTATGATTTCAGTTGAACTCAGTACATTATTACCTAATTGGTTAGTCACTCTGTATCTCACGCATATTGTTCTTCATTACGTAACTCCTTTACCATTGTATGCATACATTTATTTTGTTTAAACTTGAACTGCCAATGTGTAAAATCTGTATAAGTGCAATTTTCTGAGCACTGTTCACATATTGTGGAACATTTTGTCAACTGACAACATGTAAAATTTGCAAGTATGTTAAAACTTTTCTGTACACAAACCTGATAATTTATTTGGGCTGTAAGCAGCTGATGAGAAGTCAATGAAATAAATGATGGTACCATATTATTCTGCACAAACCACTGTTGTTCTTGCTTTATTCAAATTGATCAAGGGGAATAAATTCATGACAATTCTAAGCTCATGAAGAATGAATAGGTGAACTGTTCAGAGGGTAAGGGAAATCGTGACATGTGTTTGTTGAGTGGTCGACTCCGTATACTACATTTGACCTAATAATCGTCTATGGCGAGTGTATAAGAAACTGTGATGTTTTGCCTTGCATAGTATATGCTATCTTGCGCATGTTTAGAGAAGCATTTTGATAACCTAATCTGCCGTGAATGGGTAATATTTAGTTAGTTTTGGACTTCTGTAGTTCAAATAATCAGTATTGTTCCGTATTATTGGCTGAAGGTGTTCGGATGTGTTCGATGAGTTATTTCCAGACAACGTATGTGCCAACAGTAATTGTACACGGATATCATTTTAATTTTATTTGGAAGGTTGTAGTGTTTGAAATTCTCGTAAACTCCTTAATTTTATTTTTGTAGGTTTACTGCGGTATTTGAATTGTTTTATCAGACTCGGGCTATTTGTTTAGAAATGCAGCCTTAGACACAGTTCAGGTATCTGTCATGATGCGTGCATATGTAATTGTTATTTTCACCTTGAATTAATTAAATGATTCATCAGACATTGAAACAGTCGTATTCGGTATGAAAAACGCGGGTGTACTTATGTCGGCAATTATGTCTATTTCGATTGTGTGCACATTTAAAAGTACTCGACTGAAGATGTGATATATGTTGAACATAAGGTAGAGAATTTTAAAGGACCCTTTTATTTTTGTGCTAAAAGGCTTTCACAAATCAATATATGAGTATGGATTAGATTCTCAAATAGGTCAAATAATCACTGTATTCAATTGTTTTGCTCGCTGTCCTTTAAGGAATGATTTTGGAAGAGCGCCCTCTTGCCATATAATTCACACCGGCAAACCTCTTTAAAACACTGACCTTTCCTAAAAGCGTTCGGAGTGCTGTAGATTTTACCAGTGTCTGCATCTTCTCAGAACCCACATCTTGCCGCCCTTTATTCTGAATTTCTACAAGCCATGTTAGTGAAGTTGACCGTCTTATGAATATCGCAGGTAAATGTTTTCGCTTAGAAACTAGGATGACCATTGACAGACCATTATCTCGGGACTATGTCGGTGGCACAGTGGTTAGGACTCTCGCCGACCATGCTCATGGTCCGGGGTTCGATCCCCTGCCGACTCACACCCGATATCTATGGTCGGCCTGTAAAATTTGGGCTACCGATATCCATGCTGAAAATTCCATACTTGTACTAAAAATACAGTGTGGAATCAAGCTGTAAACAAAAAATTAAAAAATTAAAAAAATTAAAAAATCTAATGGTTCACTGTTGTCCCCTTCAAGAGTTTGTGGAGTCAAACTGTCAGATCCTGCCGCCTTACCTCGTTTCATATCATGGAGTTGGAGCACCGCTATCGTTATTATTATTATTCCCAAGGGATCATAGTGACGAACTGCTGAAAACGATGATGCACCTATTTCTAACGGCTTTCCCACTTTCCCTTAGACCAACCAGTATTATTCGTAGTCATTGAGAAGAGTTTTAGTCAGTTCATGTTCAGACAGCTTCTTTCATCATGTTCATATTTCGCCAACTTCCGAGCTTCTCACATCGATCAAACTACAAAATGCTGATAGTTTTTCTTAACATCCCACTGTAGGTCATCAGTTGTCTCCACGTTTGTTTCCATAGTCACTTAGGTATGATGTGAGTGCTCCTCAAGATGAGTATTGCAGTTGTACTCAGATGTGTTTAGTTATCTCCTGTCTAAACACAGACCTGATGACTCAGCATAGATTAAATGAAGACATTATGTGGTCTCCAACACACTGACTTCCCCTTGGAATGCTTTCTCTGCAGAAATTATAGGCGCGTATGTCTCCAACAGGAAATGGGCACGAAGATAAGGAACAAGATTCGTATATGAATTATTGGAACCTATGTTCAATGCACTAGTAAACTGAAGCGAATCTGTTACTGAACTCACTATTCATGCAATAAATCTATTCAAGTGCGTGTATGACGGCCGATCAACGGTCAGATTTCTATGGAATATTTGTTTATTATTTCTCTTTTGAATCTCTCTTTACTCTCTTATCTTGATTTCTGTTCTATATGGATAGTGGCAGCTCCAACTGCTGCAGATATGTATAGAGTTCTGTTTTGAAGGTAGTCTGTCAGCAACGCGATATTTATCTCATAAATCGCCTCGTTATCCAGCATAAAAACACAATCTGAGTGCCCCAATGTTGTATCTGTGCTCAGAATAAAGTTGTTCGGCTGAACGACAGTGGTTGAGATGTATGCAGTCGGATATATTGCGAACTTCAGTTTCGCTTTCTTCACGAGATCAATCGACATTAATTCCATAAGCGACTAGGTGAAGCGCGAACCAGTGCCATCCGCAAAGAAATGGGAAAGCAGGAAATCTTGCATTCCAGAAAATATCTCCAGTGACTTGCGTATACCATCCAACACCTCGACAACCATATACGTACCTAAAGTGTAGTGATGACGTGCTCCTGGCGGAACAACTGCCTATATTTCCATTGCTCAAACTGTCGCCTCGGAATCTACCAATACTGCATGTGGAATGTCGAGACCACAATTCATCTCGCTGAAAAATTCCATGAATAAGTTATTCTTACTGAAAACGTTGCAGCAACTTGCGAATCACCTGTGTGCTTGGATTCTCAGAGGCCCGAGAATATTTGCTACTTTTGAATGAGATTTTGGTGAGGTTATTGGGAGGATTCAAGAATCATATGAGAGTTTTCACTGTGAATTCATTCCACTAATGTAACTGAACAAACTATTCTTTCATGTATAAACTTATGAAGTGAAAATGTCCTCTATTTTTACCACTGGTTTCCTCTAGACAAGATAGTCTGTTGTTGGTAAGACCTTCAAGTTAGGCATACGATATTATCATTGATTTATATGGCGTGAAAAGGAAATGTTATAAATCTCTTTCTTCCATCCTTCCCTAGGTGGTATGATTATAAATTCCTACTTCCGTAGATTCTGTGATTAATTGGCTTGTGTTCATTCTGGAAGTGATATCTGATTACTGAAAGGATGAAAAAAGAGTGAGTGAACTAGTTTTACAGACGTGAACTATCTATTCCTATAATGGAACTTCAAATCAGGAGAGGGGTGTGAGGGGTGGTGAAAATTGATCGATTTTAAGGACTTTCTGTGATCCATTGACAGACACTTTTCCGGTGAGCTAATTTGTGTGTCGTGATGTATACAAGTTCATATTTCAACTGTCAAATTAGTAGATGATAAGTGAGCGGTTAGTTAGTGGTTGTTTCCGTCACCGGTGCAGTTTTTCCTATCGCGTTTTTTGGGTTGTGCTGCTTTTTTTATATGTAGAAATCCTGGTGGGTGGTCAAGTGATGCACTTGTCAGGTGATTTATTCACTGGGAAATTCCACTGTCAGTAAAATGCTGAAAGGGGAAATAGTTGTTGACACTCAGAAATATAATTAATTGAATCGTTCTGCATTGTCTGGAATTATTGTATCGTAGCTCAAAATACAGTCATGTCATTGAGTTCATTTCGACATGGAAAGTGATATATTTAACATTGCGTTTTGCTTTATTCCCCATTATACTTCGATTAGTTGTAGGAAATTCACAATGAATATTATTATTATTGTTTCCTTTAATTCCTAGAGAAAAATAGGGCTTCAGCCGTGCATCTCTATTGCGTTCGGTTCTCTGCTACAGTCTTCACCTGGCTCCAAGTCTGTCCACACGTTTTCATCTCCTCTTCACATGACCTCCTCCAAGTCACCCTTGCACTGACGACCAACTCGCCGCTTCCCTTTCGGGTTCCACTCGAGCGATGGCTTGTCTAGTGATGTCACTCACTTGATGGTTTCTTTGCTCAGAGTATGGCCAGTCCAATCCATCTCCATTTCTTCCTGCCTATTTGTTTCACAATCGGTTCCTGGTTGGTTCGCTCATTGCCAGAGATCCCTCTCTGTTGCTGATCTTTTCTGGCCGGCCATCTGATCTTGAGTATTGAGCGAAGACAACTGTTAATGAAGGTCTGTAGTTTGTTTGAGATGAAGCTTCTGCGTAACGACAAAATCAACTTGCTGTATAAAGTAAAAACTAGAATAAATGCATTTTATGTAAAATGAAAATGAACAGTTTTCAACGTAACCGTTTTGTGGTATCATCTAGTCCATCATGTTATCGCTCATGTTTTTTAGGCTTCGGAAAATTCAACTGAATGCTGAATTGCTTCTGTGTTTTACGCGAATTTATCCTTCAGTTTAATGTAACTGTTCAGTGCTAACTCCCTCTGCTAAACTGTATAAAATGTTTATATGACTCTTGTAGGAATCTAAACTTCAGTGAAAGCTGATGCCTACTGAAGCAGTGATGCTTACCATCACTTGGTAGACAAAGTAGCAGAAATCAGAACGCATAATCCTGCTCCTAGGCGGGTTATGATGGAGATATGTGGATGACATATTCACTGTGTTGAAATCTGTACTTACCTCTCAGTGTTTTGTTTTACACATATAAACTCAATAGTAGACGGAATCCATTCCCTTCTGATTTAGAAGGTGAACGGGTTGAGTTGGCTATGTTAGACGGTAGAATAAAACGAAAACAAGATGGTGAGTTAGATAATAGCATTTATTTTGGTCTTGTCACACGAAAACAACCAATCACGTTCAAGGTTACTAGAAGAGATGACTAATAAACTCATAGAGAATTCTAAAAGCTCACTTCACATCGAAGTATGCGCTGAAGATGTTGCTCAGTAGAGCAATGAAAGCTTCGCAACCAAACCATCCAGCTCAGAGAACACAACCACACCAAAATCATCCACCTGAGCTACAAATCTTCTCTACTAGCATTTATAGGAAACAGATACACTCTAATAAATACTTAGACTTGAATTCATCCCATCCAGAATCGGTAAAGATAGGTTCAGTTAAATGTCTTTATAATCGGGCCAAGAGCCTAACCATTGGGCTAGAAGACTTAGATAATGAAACTAAACAAATAAAGGAAATATTACTAGTGAATAACTAACTACCCACCAGAATATATTGAGAAATACATGAAGAATCACAGAAAAACTAAAAATGGCAATAAAAGTGACGAAAATAATATAGAATTCAAAGCCTCTGTAGTACTGCCATATAAATAAGGGACTTCAGAGGCGTTATCTAGGAATTAGGGTGGCATTTGAACTAACCAACCAACTGTCCCAGAGTTAAACTTTGACGACTTAAGGACTCAATAGATCCAATTAAAGAAAATCACAAATAATTTGCCAAATACCATGTTAAAAGACTGTAAGATCGATTACATAAATCAAAGAAGCAGATCAGGATCAACTAGATTATTGGGACATGCACTTTTAGGAAGGCCTTTGAATGGTCGACCCTGCTAAGTTATATAACCCAGAAAAAGCTCAGCCGTTGCATTGCATTTACTTGCATGTAATCACAAAACAGGGTGGGTGGAACAGGGTTACAGTACTAATAAGTAATATAGTTAGGTGGAGAGACAAGGAGGTTAATCACTGAAGCTTTGTTTATCGATTCAACACCGCACACGTGCAATCGGAATGACGCAATGCCGCTTATACCGGAGATATGGAAAGTGGCAACAAACAACAAAGGGAAGTTGAAGAGAGAAAATATATGTATCAGACAAATTGTGAAAACGTGTGACTAACATTGATATGATTATGAGCAGTAATCATTTATGCTCGAAACCACCTTGTCATCTAGTTGTTAATGGTGTATCATCACTGTGTGGTTTTTAAAATAAAATTATTTAGTATGGAATTGCATTCTACCAACCACAGTGTCCAAGTTCTACACTTATATTAGCAGATTTCAGATTTGAAATAAAGGCTGATGCACTGCAGCTTCTTTGTTAATGTCGAAGTGAAGTAATTGAATTTTAGATTTTCCGGTCGACTGATTGGACTCACTGGGGAATGCAGGCACGTCCAGATGACGAGTCCCGAATAGGACGAAATGCCCATCATGGACTCCACTACTAGACACCATCCACAAATTAAATTCTAATTACATGCCCAGACATCATTGAAGCATCTGCACAAGAAGCCAATATGTCAGCCTGAAACCGAGCATTTCGGTCCAGTCAACCGACGGGAAAATGCAAAATTCAATTAAATCAATATGACCCATTGCACAAGCGGTTGCTCTCGTGGCCCAAGTGGTCTAGTGGATAACGCTTTGACGTTGGAAACCATGGTCACTGGGTTCGAGCCTCGGTGGGAACATCATCACTCACTGAGAAATGCAGGTACATCCAGATGACGAGTCCCAAATAGGACGAAATGCGCATCCTGGATTGGATTCCACTGCTAGTCACCATCCACCAATTAAAGAATGATTCATTGAGAAACCGCAATAATGGATGAAACAGTATTTTGTTTTTTCAACTGTCAAAACAGTCACTACGATGTAAACAAAATGTGAAGGCAGTTGTTGTTTAAATATACAGATATTAAGTGAAGTATATACGACTCAATCGCATGCTAGTCATCATAAATTAATTTCCTATGACAATCACTTGACCAATGATGCTTAAACTAATGTGTATACATACATCTTTTAGTAAAATGACCAGTTAGTTTACTAACAAAGATGTGTCACATACAATGAAACTTTAAGGGCACAATGGACATACGGCAGGGTATGTATCAAGCTGTTAATTTAACCTATTGCTCTGGGAAAATCTGTACATAAATTATATCAGAAAGAATTCATTTGAATAAAATCCAATCAATTTGTTTTGTTTTTTCCCCATACAAACTGTTCATATTCTTACAGAAAGCAATCTGCCCTCGTTATTTATTATTTAGTGTTATTATTCCCTAAGTTCCGAGTGAAATAAAAGGGCTTCAACTGCACAGAGATCCATTTCATCCAGTTTTCTGCAGTCGTTTATATCTGCAGCCACAGATGCTCATTGGCGCTGACTTTCTTATAACACAGTCCTAGGATTTCAGTGTTATAATTTGGGGTCTCGTCCACTGTTGTTTTCAGTCATCGGTGGAATTCCTCCGTCTTCTTGCAATCTGCGTTGTTTGTAGCAATGGGTACTTGTAACTTTGCTATCTTTTGCATTGGATATCGCTATCATTATACCAGAAGAGACTGGTTCTCACTGTGTAAGAGCTTTCGATGCTGTTGGCGATACCATGATATTAAAACAATTAAAACAATTAGTCCGTTTGATAAATTTGAATAAGGCATTTAGAAGACAAATTTCGTGAGATGATATCTTCATTTCGTAGTTGCTCTACAATGGCGTTACAACTAAAATGGTTCACAATAATAAAATGAAATAAAGTGCATGACAATTACTCAGTTATATGAAACAAAAGTACATTCATATTTATAAATAGGTCAAGTATGCTCGCCATGGTAGGCGAAGATTGAAGTCTATTGTTTGTTTTGTACACATAGTTTAGGATGTGTATGATAAATCCCCAAAGTGTTTCCATCACCTTCAATAATCACATACAGCCTAAAATGTGTGTACAAAAAACAATAAACTTCAACAAAACGATATTGTTTTTACTGACGTTTCGCTATTTAATGCTAATGGCTTTATCAAAGTATTAAATCTTAGCATATAAATAACAAAGAGTTGAGGGGTGAGAAAATAAACTTAGGTCAAGTTAAAAGGACATATTGAAAGATCACTAAACCAAATAACAGAGGTAATAGTACATCTGCTATGGTATCAAAATAAAGTTTACTAACTTGATTATCATTCCTCAGTAAGGGGTCATTTTTAGTTGTCAAATTGGCTAATTGGTAAAGATAACAAAACCAGGTGTAGATTCTTGGATTTGTGTGTAAAAGTGTGTAAAATTATAAAAACAGCGTGTGTTTACATAATGAAATTACTTGTCACATTCGTGTTGATTTTGTCATTTTATGGGGGAGGGAGGTGTTGTAACCAGGTCATATTCTGTTTTAGTCCATCATTCCTGTTCAGACAATTTGAATTCTACTTGATATGAAGTGCTTCTGATAATATTAGACATTCTTTGTGATTTCTGAAATGTTTTTTCTGGATTATTTCAATATTGTGAGAATCAATTTTGTGAGCTGATTCCAAAGTGTGTAGACAGGCTATGGCTGATGATTTTTCAAGCTTTTCTAGTTCACTCACTGGATTTCTCAGTGGTCGAAAAGATGCTCTACGGTGTTCATTTCTTCTGATTTTGATTTCTCGAGATGTTTTTCCAATGTATATTTCAAGCGTTTCATTTTATAGACACAATTGTGTGTCGGTGGCACAGCGGTTAGGACGCTTGCCGACCATGCACATGGTCTGGGGTTTGATCCCCGGCCGACGCACACCTGATATCAGTGGTCAGCCTGCTAAATTTGGGCTACCGATATCACATGCTGAAAATTTCCTACTTGTACCAAAATAATGTAATGAAAAAAAGAAAAACAATTAGATAGAGAATCTCTAGGGATTTGGTCTTTTATATGGACAAGGTTGTTTCGCGGTGTGTCCGATGTTTCGAAGAAAACTCTGATACCGAGCTTACTGAGTACTCCAATAATCTACACCTGGTTTTGTTATCTTTACCAATTAGCCAATTTGACAACTAGAAATGACCCCTTACTGAGGAACGATGATCAAGTTAGTAAACTTTATTTTGATACCATAGCAGATGTACTATTACCTCTGTTATTTGGTTTAGTGATCTTCATCGTTATTTTTGACTTTCAGTGTGTCCTTTTAACTTGACCTAAGTTAATTTTCTCACCTCTTAACTCTCTGTTACATGTATGCTGAGATTTAATACTTTGATAAAGTTATTAGCAGCATTAAGTAGCGAAACGTCAGTAAAAATCACAATGTCGTTTTGTTTTTCATTCATTGGGAAATACAAAAAAACCTTTATTGTAATAAATATCATATACCAAATGTTAGAAGTGAACTTGGTTTGGACATATATAATATACTTCAACCTTCCTCTACCATGACGAGTATAACTGACCTATTTATAAATATGAATGGTCATTAGAATGTACTGTTGTTTTTTATATAACTGAGTAACTGTCATGCACTTTATTTTATTTTATTATTGCGGACCAATTCAATTAAAACAATTAGTGCCTTTGATAAATTTGAATAAGGCATTTAGAAACCAAATTTCGCGAGATGATTTTGTATTTCGTAGTTTCTTTACAACCACTTTACAACTAACATGGTTAACAATAATAAAATCAAAGCATGACAATTACTCAGTTATATGAAGAACAAGAGAACATACTAATGACCAATCATATTTAATTAGGTCAGGTAGTCCATGGTAGGCGAGATGGTTGAAGTCTCTTGTTTTTTGTACATACAGTTTAGGCTGTATGTGATTAATCCCCCAAAGTACTTCCATCACCTTCAATAACCTTGAATTAGAGTTATGTGATGAAATAATTGTGAAACAGTCATTAATAATATTGACTTTGTGACCTGACATTAATGAGTGTTTTGCAATGGATGATGCTGGGTTTCTATTCAGATTAACTGAATAGGGATTTTCTATGTGTTTTAGTAATCATTTTGGAACATGTTCTTTTCGACGACATTGGAACATTCTATTGGTTCTATCTGTATAGGTGTCATCGCAGCTGCAGGTGAACTTGTAGATACCGTTTGAAGTAGAGTCCACAGAATTTCGTCCTTTATTCGTAGCTAGAGGGATCGAAAATGTTCATTTGATAAAATCACATGGTGTTATACAGTAAGTAATATTTACTGATGACGTTTCGAGCACAATCTATCACCACTCGTAATCATATCAAGGTACTCATACAACTTGTCAACTTCGTTTATGTTTTACGAGTTGATCACGGACTGATATCAGTTAGAGAACCATTGAAAACCAGGGAGTACTGGACACCTGCTGTTTCATCCTAGTTTGGGAATCATCGGTAGTACGCACCCACTGGGATTCGAACCCAGGACCTTCCGGTTACAAGGCAAGCTCGTATACCATTGAGCCACTGGAATCCGATTCAATGGCTCATGAATTCTAACTTCTACCAATTCGTGATTTAGCGCGACTCCAACCATTGTCGTTGGTGGGACATCCATCCACACACGTGACTTCTAATTGGACCTCACTGGTCACGACTTCTCACTAGAACTCTAGGAAACTCCAACCTGTAGCAAGTCACTAGCAAGCATCAGATTAATTTTCTATAGTTTGGTTCGTAAGGATTAGTTATGTTCGTGATCAACTCGTAAAACATAACTAATCCTTACAAACTAAACTATAGAAAACTTCGTTTATGTACATGAGTAACAAAATGATTAGACATATGAATGAATAAATTAATTTCAATATAAAGTACACTGGACATACATGGAATAGATGATAGGATGATAAACTACATTAGGTATATGTGAATATATTAAGATGGGAATTCAACTAAGTGTAGAGTTATTGACCGCACAAAGATAAGTAATTTAGAAGAAAACTCAGCAACTGCAATGCATGCATTAACACACAAACATACAGTAGGGTAGGACAGAGTTACAATTCTATAGAATTGTAATATGGGTAGATGGAGAGAGAGGTTGATTACTTGATCTTTGATCATCTAATTTACGCCTACCACGTGCAGTAGAAATAACTTAGCACCAATACCAGGGATATCGAAAATTTTACTGCCAATCAAATAAGAGGATGGAAAAGAATGTTCAGTTTGCTTTTCTTTTACTTCACTTTACGTTATAACATTCTGGCCAGAAAAGATCAGCAACACGGAGGGATCTCTGGGAGCGAACCAACACAGCAGGAACCAAGAGTGCAACAAATATGCAGGAAAAAATGGAGGTGGATTGGCCATACTCTGAGGAAACCATCAAGTGACATCACAAGGCAGGCCATCTCTTGAGTGAAACCCGAACTGGAAGCGGCGACTTGGTCGTCAGTGTGAGGGTGACATGGAGGAGGTCATGTGAAGGGGAGATGGAAGCGTGTGGGCAGAGGTGGAGCCAAGTAAAAACGTTGATAGAGAACCGAATGCAATGGAGACGTATGGCTGAAGCCCTATGTTGCTCTAGGAACTAAAGGAAACAATAATAATAATTTTACTGAAAACACTCATCTTATTGACTTACAACACGTCTTATTTCTTATCTTATTGTATTCACATATACCGACTGTAGTTTATCATTCTATCGTCTATTTCATATGTGTCCAGTGAACTTTATATTGATCTTTATTTACTCATTCATATGTCTGATCAGTTTGTTACTCGTGCATATAAACGAAGTTGACAAGTTGTGTGAGCACCTTGATATGATCGTGAGTGGTGATAGATTGTGCTCGAAACGTCATCAGTGAGTATTACATACTGTATAACACTGTGTGATTTTATCAAAATCAAATTTTATCCATAATAGAGTTATATTTTGCCTCTACCAGTTTTTTTCGTTTTGTTTATTCACTTCGTATACTCTTCGTTTATTCCGTCAAATTTTACTATACCTATTCTTACTTTGAAGTGTTCCAGGTATTGTTTCACTTGGTCCAATTGTCATTCTAAATCAATTTTGTTTTCAAGTATTGGTTCTGTAGGGATTTTGTTTGGTTATTATTATTATTGTTCCCTTGGGTTCCTAGTGAAACATAGGGCTTCAACTGCACGTCTCCACATGCTTCTGTCTTCTGCTGTACTTTTCACCTGCATCCATGTTAGTCCATACAGTTTCAATTCCTCTTCACACGATCTCCTCCATGTCACCCTTGGACGTCCCACTACTCGCCACTTCCCTTTCGGGTTCCACTCGAGTGATGGCCTGACGCGCGATGTCGCTTAGCGGCCTCCTCAGCGAGTGTCCAATCCATCTCCACTTTCTCCTGCATATCTGTTGGGCGATTGGTTCTAGTTTTGTTTGTTCCCATAGTTTCTTGTTTGATTGGTTGGAGGATTTCATCTTGAGCTGGCATCCTTTTTGGAGCCATTGGAAAACCTGTGATTACTGGAAAGTCGTTTCGTCCCATTTTGGTACTCTTCATCAGTACGCACCTAACCCAATGGGGTTTGAACCACTCAGCACCTTCCGGTTACAAAGAGAGCTAGCTCGTAGACCATCAAGCCACTGGGACCCGATCCAATGGGCAGTCCATGAATTCCAACTTCTGTCAATTCATGATATATAGCGTGACTACTAGTGAATGTCATCCGTGGCGAGTATTTGTCCTCCCACTATACCCACTTTGCCCCACTGGCCACCACTTCAAGTTATTTAAAAATGCTACATTTCTCTAGGTAAACAGGAATAATTCTTACATAGATATAATTAAGTTAACAATATACATCAAAGCATTACTAGAAAATTAAACTATAACATTTTAGTTATCTAATGAGTCAGGATAACGAACTGGATAAGGCAAGACGTGTAACTATTAAAGATGTAAAATTGCTAACGAAGTTTATTTAGCGCAAATTGCTAAAGTTAACTAATCAGAAATAAATACGGTTTATCAGAATCGAATACGAGCTAACCAACGAACTGACTAACTGATAAAGCAAATAATAGAAAAAAATTTTAAATTGTGATTATACTTGTTTCAAACTTGAACGGACAGATAAAGATAGGAATAAACTGAATTGAGGCGGCAGTTTAAAGTGTCGACGTTGTAAACGAATTTCAACTTTTGAGAAGTAAGTAATTTAAGAAACAGGTGGATGATAAATTGAGTATATTAAAAAATTCCCATAGTGTAATCAGAACAAGATGATTCTGAACGAACAAGTGTTTTCGATAAATTCTCCCTCACGCTCTCCAGTTATAAATCCATGAATATTACTTTGATTGGACACTAGTAACTAGTGTGATGTGTCTAGTCCTCTCTTTAGTGCAGACTGAATTCTATCAGTCAGGTTTGCAATGTGGCCACCATTCTACGTGTCTCGCTGTCATGGTGAACTTCGAATTGTTGATGTTAGATGCCCAGAAGAAATCGGCAGGAAGCCTTGCTTGACCTAGGTTTCGTGCTAGTTGGCACTCACCAGTCAGCAAGGCGTATCTGCAATCACCTTGAAGGAACTCATGTCCCTTCTGAGATTCGAACCCGAACCTGATTGATAGAATTCAGTCTGCACCAAAGGAAGGACTAGACTTATCAAACTAGGTACCAGTGTCCAATCAAATTATCTGCTACAGTTCTACAGGAGGTCAGTCGTGAGCCCTAATAGCTCAGTGGTAGCGTCTATTACTGCAGCACTCAGTGATGCTGGTTGGAATCCAAGAAGGAACATGAGCTCCTTCAAGGTTGCAGATACGCCTTGCTGATGAGTGTTAGTGACTAAACCTAGGTCAAAGGCTTCCTACCGATTGACTCCAGCCATCTGATACCATCAATATTAGAATACAAATAGCCATTAAAGGCATGTGAATATGACATCAGAAGCTCTACTGGGATACATTTATAATATGGAGTAATAGTAATAATAGAGTAATAATAGGAAACCATCAAGCGACATCACTAGACAAGCCCTTGAGTGGAACCCGAAAGGGAAGCGGCGAGTTGGTCGTCAGTGCAAGGGTGATTTGGAGGAGGTCATGTGAAGAGGAGATGAAAACGTGTGGGCAGACTTGGAGCCAAGTGAAGACTCTAGCAGAGAACAGAACGCAATGGAGACGCGTGGCTGAAGCCCTATGTTTCTCTAGGAATTAAAGGATACAATAATAATAATAATAATAGTTCGTTATTTAATATTGTCAAATGAACGTATATAAAAAATATGAAGTCATTCAAAACATAGGATAATGAGTGAAAAGACAAATAGAAGATATGCTAATGTATTTATCGTTAACAGAATATAAGTTTCCCTGCAGGGTAGGGGGTGAGTTACATTCAATGGTGTTCGAGGAAAATGATTACCATTTACACACAAACAAATACCAAAAGAAGGTCATCAGGAACATAATCATCCATATTTTCGATATCATATTATAAGATTTAATAGTGTGAAATATTCCCATATCGTGAAATCAAAGTCAATCTGAAAGAAGAATATCCTTTTCAATAATTTCTCTTCAGGTTCTAACAGTTATAAAACACAGTATTTGTTCAACACATTTCGAACAATCTGATCACACACGGACTTGTCATAGGAATACATATGAAATTAATAATGAGTTAAGAGGTGAGAAAAATAAATTTAGGTTAAGTTAAAAGGACATACTGAAGATCAAAATAACAATAAAGCTTTTAAAGTCTTGAAAGAGCTAAGGGGAAACCCTGATATAACAATTACGAAACCTGATACAGGATCTGGAGTCGTCATCATGAAAAAAGTGACTACAAATCCAAAATGTTATCTATTCTTAATGATGAAAGCAAATTCGGCAGCGATCTCTCTCCAGAAGATTTTCATTTGTTGCAAGGCACAGCTAATCTAGTGACGCTTCTTGGCCTAAATGCTATAAGCAAAGATAAATTTGACTCTTTAAAGCCATCAGAATGTAAATTCCCGCATATGTATGGTTTGCCAAAAACACATAAACCCAATAATCCTCTACGTCCTATATTGTCAATGTGCAAATCCCAAACACATAAACTTGCTAAATGGTTAGTAGAATTATTGCATCCAATTCTGTATGTATTAAAAGATACATTTGAACTGGCTAATTTTCTTGATGATATTAATATTATGATTAAGAATATGTGCTCCTTTGATGTAAACTCGTTATTCACTAATGCGCCTTTGATCAAAACAGTTGACATTTTGTGTGATTATATTTCCACAAACAATTTTTCATCCCGTTCCCTATATCTTATTTAAGGGATTTATTACCTCTATGTACTAGCAATGTTAGGTTTACATTTGAAGGCGATTGTTTCCATCAGGTTGATAGTGTTGCTATGTGAAGTCCGTTAGGGCCCCTTTTAGCAGATATCTATATGTCATACATTGAGAGTTTATCAGAGGATTTAATCGAAAATGTGCCACTTTATAGAAGGTGTGTAGACGACATTGTAATCACAAGTGATAGGCCCTGTTTTGCCACCTCAATATTAAATCGATTGAATAAAGTTCAGAATAACATATCATTTACGTCTGTGGAAGAGGAAGATAATTGTTTATCTTTTCTAGATATACTACCTAGTCGACGGCCTGATTGATCAATAAAACTATCTATTTATAGAAAATCTACGTGAACAGGACAGTATCTTAATTATCACAGTTTCTGCCCTGTTCGGTACAAAAGAGACTTAGTAAGGTCCCTCTTCAGTAGAATCCAACGAATATGCACTGAAGGCACACTTGATGAGGAGGAAGAAAGTTGGCACAAGCTCTGGTTGATAATGATTATCCAGAGAAGTTCATCAGGAGATATAAGGAAGTCAGAACCCCAAGACCCACTCTACAACTCGCCGCTAAGAAAGACGTGTACATAAAGCTACCCTATATGAGTGATCATAGTAGCTTGACAACTAGACAGCGATTGAACGCCGTGGTTAAAAAGACTTTTTATGCAGCTAAGATTATAATAATTCAAACGAACTGTGATCAAGATTTAGCTGAGTAGTTCCAAAATAATTGGGCGCTGACTGAGAAGTAGACATTTGTAAAAAATATATTTGTAATCGATTAATCTCCCTGAAGAAGTCCGAACCAGTTTTCAGAACGAAACGTTGGAATTACTCATTTCACTTTCGTCGAGATTTTACAAATATAATTTTTACAAGTGTCTAAGATCATAATAATTGAGAATGTGAAGCCGGTATATCCATCTAAACCCTTTGAACATGCAAAAAATGATGTCACATCCCATTATATTTACCATTTTGAATGTCCGTGTGGACACACTTACATAGGGAGGACTCACCGATCTCTGAAAGTAAGGGCTGGCTTCAGAGCATATTCCTAAATGGCTTCAGAAGCAAAAAGAGTCTTCAGAACCCATTAATGGCAAGGACAGGAAACCTAGCTCCTCTATCGCCAAATATATTATAGAGATAGGACATAAAATTGATGTTTACACGTATCCTAAAGTTCGTGAAAGCCCTAGCAATGATCTCATCCGACAGTTTTTAAATATTTCACTGACAGTGTCACTCGTGAATTCTAGGTTTAGGTGCAGCACTCTTTTAGCTATCTTATCAATCTATATATTTCTCTTTGCTATGTATATAAATATATATAGATTACAATAACAAACAGTTTTCTTGTGTGTGTGTGTGTGCGTGTGTTTGCAGTTTTGTCCAGATAGAAAGAAAAAGGAATCTAATCCGTTCTCTCTCAACACGGTTGGGGAGATGGTGTCGATAATGAACTCAGACAACTAAAAGAAACCTTCATAGAGAACGGGTATCCACTACACTTTGTAGGGGTCAATAGCAAAGTACCTGCAAGAAATATAGAGATTGATAAGGTAGCTAAAAGAGTGTTGCACCTAAACCTAGAATTTAGGGATGACACTGTGAGCGAAATACTTAAAATTTGTCTGACGAGACCATTGAGAAAAAAGTTCTTTTCTGTCACGTTATGAATAACCTACTCTAGCTGTCCACTGTTGCACATTATTGTCAAGGAAATGTTACTTCGATTGTCTAATTCCATGTGTATTTATATCTTCACCTACTCTTGAAGAGCTAGGTACATAGGACGTTCGTCGAGAAACGTATCCTTCCGCTTTCGAGAGCACTTCCCAATTTGGCTGAGCAAAGGAGAACGTAGAGGTATTAATTCATCGATATTGCAGCATATTGTAGATACTGACCACGCAGCATCTAACACATCGTTTAATATAGTCTACAAAGTTGGACAAAGTTTGCTGAAAGGGACACGAGTGCATCTGCTTTGTATAGCAGATGCCTTGGCAATACATAACATAAATCCAGAACTTTGTGTATAAAAACAATTTGTATCATCTCTTCCGTTACCATGGTCTTGATTTCAGTATGTAATTCACACATAAAAACTTTGTTATCCTTCTTTATTCCATCTTCTATTTCTGTTTTATTTCATTTCACTTTGTGTCATCATATTCTAACAATTTATTTAGTCTACTATTTTCACAACATTTCACTCAACTTATGTTGTCTCCATCATATTATTATATTTACATATTCCCATTTCCAAATGTACTTTATTTGCCGATCATCTATTTCATGCATGTTTATTGAACCTAAGGTTGACCTATATTTATGCATCTCAGTTATTCATATATCTCAGTTATTTATATATCTAATCAATGGTGACTTATAATCCTATACACCAATATTAACGCACTTTAGTATTTCTACTCACTGTCAAATTTTAACACACAAACACTCACACAAGAAAACTGATTGTTATTCATATATATATATATATATATATGCGTCGGTGGCACAGCGGTTACGACTCTCACCGACCATACACATGGTTCGGGGTTCGGTCCCCTGTCGACTCAAAAATACGCCGAGTAAAACCCTGAGTCGCATCATCCTGGAGAGAATAAAGGATACAGAACTCCGACCAGAACAAGCTGGATTCAGAAAAGGCAAATCATGTTCTGACCAAATTGCAACTCTACGCATCATCTCCGAACAAAGCATGGAATGGCAATCAAATCTCTACCTCAACTTTATCGACTTTGAGAAGGCCTTCGACAGCGTTGACCGCGAAGTAATTTAGAAACTACTCGAGTACTACGGCGTACCCCAAATATTCATCAACCTTATTCAACAGCTGTACAACAACGGCACATGTCAAGTGATCCATAAAAGAAAACTCAGAGAGGTGTTCGGAGTAAACAGGGGAGTCAGATAAGGGTACTTATTATCACCAAAGATATTCCTAATTGTGGTGGACTGGATTATGCGTCAGACAGTGGGAAACGAGAAGACACGGATATCTTGGACCGACATGAAGAACCTAGAAGACCTGGATTTCGCGCGTGGATGATTTATGTTTGATGTCACACAAAATCGAAGACTTACAAGCGAAAACCGACAAACTGGTCGAAGAAGCAGTAAAAAAAGGACTCCAGGTGAACATAGTGCGTCGGTGGCATAGTGGTTAGGACTCTCGCCGACCATGCACATGGTCCGGGGTTCGATCCCCTGCCGGCGCACACCCGATATCTATGGTCGGCCTGAATTTGGGCTACCGATATCCATGCTGAAAATTCCACACTTGTACTGAAAATACGGTGTGGAATCAAGCTGTAAATCAAAATAAAAATAAATAAAATAGACAAGACGAAGGTTATGAAAATAACCAACCAACGACAGGAACAACAACAGCATCAACATTCACCGCCAATCACCATCAACGGGAGGGATTTGAAAGAGGTTACTTCATTCACTTATCTAGGGAGCATTGTCTCAACTACAGGAGGAACGGACGAGGATGTCAAATCGAGAATCGGGAAGGCCAGAAACACATTCATCAACTTGAAACCAATCTGGAAATCTTCGTCACTCAGCATCATCAACAACAAAATTCGGATTTTCAATACAAACGTCAAGTTAGTCAGTTCTTCTATACGGATCAGAAACTTGGCGGGTCACAAAGAATATTTATTTCCAACAGGTTGCAGACCTTTATCAACAACTATCTTCGCTCTATACTCAAGATCAGATGGCCGGAAAGAACAAGAACCAACAAGAAACTATGGGAACAAACGAAACAAGAACCAATCGCCCAACAAATATGCAGGAGAAAGTGGAGATGGATTGGATACTCACTGGCTGAGGAGGCCGCTGGGTGACATCGCGCACCAGGCCAGTGCTCGAGTGGAATCCGAAAGGGAAGCGGTGAGTGGGACGTCCAAGTGTGGGTGACATGGAGGTGATCGTGTGAAGAGGAGTTGAAACAGTGTGGACTAACATGGATGCAGGTGAAAAGTACAGTAGAAAACAGAAACAAGTGGAGACGTGTAGTTGAAGCCCTATGTTCCACTAGGCACCCAAGGGGATAATAATAATAATAATAAAGCTATAATCAATATATATACGATTGGAGAGCTATGAGAGTGAAATCGTCGAAAAGGGAATTCTCTTCGCTGAATGCTGTGTTTTTTTATATTATTGAAAGATGGAATGTTGAGGATTAGAAGGAGAACAATGTTTCCAGACGGGGACTTCTGCATACTGTGTTCAGATACGTAGCGCTTCTATATGATTTATCTATTGCATCCCAGATGTAACAGGTCTTTAGCACCATATCTTCACTGTATTCTCATCCCCTTCGTCTTCTTTGGCCGGCCAGAAACTGTCTACAAGCTTCCATCGCCTCCACATACTATCCCGTAGATTTCAACTTTGGATGACTGACCCGTTTAGTTTAGTTAGGGTCCCACTTGAGGCATTAGCGTGAATATTCACTCAAAAGATGTCACAGTGTATGATCACCCCATCTTCATTTCCTTCCGCATATTTGTTGGGTATTGTGCGCAGAACAGATTCATCGTCAGAAGTACTTCTTGCTAATAGCTTCCCGATCACCGGAAATAAGATATTCAGTATACTACTAGCAAAGGGGCAAGTGGGGAAGTGGGGTTCCAGTGGGAAGTTGTGACCAGTAGGGTGCAGCAGGTCGGGTGTGAGGACAAATACTCGCCGAAGACATTGGCTAGCGGTTGCGCTATATCATGAATTGGCAGAAGTTAGAATTCATGGGCCATTGGATCGGGTCTCAGTGGCTTGATGGTATACGAGCTCGCCTTGTAACCAGAAGGTCCTGGGTTCGAATCCCGATGGGTGCGTACTGATGAAGTGTCCCAAACTAGGACAACGGAGACAGCTGTCCAGTACTCCCAGGTTTTCCAATGGTTCTCCAACCAATGTCAGCTCATGATGAAACCCTGTAACCAAAGGGGCAAGTGCTGGATGGAAGTCTTCAGTAAACTACTGAGCCTGTTCTTAGCGATGCGCTCATCATTTCTCTGAACCCTACAAAAGCGCAAAATGACTTGACATTAGTGGTGAAAACATGAATCTTGTTCCTTGTGCTGACTGAGTGCAACAGATTTCCACACAAATTTTGCATTATTCAACGTCTGTCCTGCTTTTCCGACTTCCGTCAGCTTTGAAATCCTCATTAGTACAGTCTGCAGTTGAAACATTACTGCCTAGATAAGTGAGAAATGTAGCTTCTTTCAAATTTTTCCCAATAATGGTGATTGGTTCTGGTTATCGTTGCTGTTGTTGGCTCGACAAGAGATTGAAGTATGACACCTCAACAAACGCACTTGGCGCATTACCAATTCGGTCGAAAGCAGAATACTTGGTTGACACCAATCACAAGGCTGCTATCACAGCGGCCTTCAAGAGTATCTATGAAAACCGTCAGGCGTGCAAACTAAAATACACCGAGGTGTTAGCCATCCACAAAATGTATCCCTTCCATCTCCACCCAACATTCAGTGTGTACAAACACAATTTCTTATTATGCGCAACCAACCTTGGTAATCTTTATTTGATTATATTAACAAGATTATTGTTAACTGTTATCCTTCTTATTCTAAAATCGTCTGTCATTTGTTTATTCTAATTGACCATGGATATCACCGAGTTCTTCGTTCAGTGGTTCATCTATATAAATAATTCTTGCACAGTGAACTGTGCATCTATACCAAATCTGCTGCGTAGTGTAGAACGGCGAATCTAATAGTGCGAGCAGGTTGGCCAACTGATGCAGAATAACCAGCCTTTTATGCTTCTACATATTGTCGCATCTATTCGTTTTGTCTGATGCAGTCACTCTAATCTTCCATAACTTTTATTCACAATATCATAAATGTATCAATCACATAACTGTGGTGGAAATCGAGATCATTAGTTTCAGATGAGGCAGGAGAGGGGCATTCTTTAGTTTCTCTAGGTAGGAGTTCGTTAGGCTTCAACCTAGTGGTGATCCCACTTCATCACCACCTTAATTCATATACACCTCTTTATTGAACACGCAATTCCACTTCAGCGTGCATGAGGAATATATCTTATAAAGAAGACGAGGGGATACCAATCTTCCCGTCTTCATTATCATTTCAATGCTTCATTCTCATCCTCTAAACTATCAGCTGTATAGATGGGCTGAATCTTCTTGAATACACAGGTCTCCTGACATGCAGAGTACGGGTTAGGAAGAGAATATAAGTTAGAAATGACTCATCAGGGTTTAGAGTTCATGGTTTCAACAAAACAGTATCAAGCTCACAAAGAGGTTACGTAATCTTTCATAATATCTGTCTGAGCCTAGGAGACCCAGATTTATGACTACTTTACATTTCTACTTTTTGTGCCCTCTTATAATTTCATATAGACAAAATAAGAATATTTCAACGTTTTGAGGCTTCAGTATAGTGCTTGTCAAGAAATCTTTCCTATACTTAATCCCATTTATGAATTCGGATGAAGGAAGAAGGGCAGTTTTTTCAGAATACGATGGGACTCTCAGTTATTTCGTTGGCTTCTCATCAGCATTTAGTACAGCCTAAATTAGTTATTAATTTTAAGTACAGAAAAATGTTAGCATTCTTGGAAATTGTACATGATGTCAGTTGACAGGAGGTTCCGGAATTGGTGAACAGTGCTCAGTAAATTACGCTTACATAGTTTTTACAAAGGCAGTTCAAGTTTAAACAAAGTAAATGTATGCATAAAGTGGTAAAAGAGTTACTTAATAAAGACGAGAGATGCGTAAGATGCAGAGCGACTAACAAATTAGGTAACAATGTACTAAGTTCGACTCAAATCATTGAAACAAGAGACAAGCAAAATTACACTATATCAAAGGGGTGAGGTTAAAGCCAAAGACTACGTAATCAAATGAAAGAGAGAATAAAGACATCCAGTTACCAGGGCAAGGAAAGACTAATAACTGCTTCTTTCTGAACACATAAATCTGGTTTGAAGCGTTTGATAGAAATTGCTTCGGCAAACTTGAGGAGAATGGAGCTCCTTTGTCTATTGATAATTTTAAAGGATTTCTCGATTTCCACCTCATGACCCGTGTCGAGGAGATGCCTGGCGATGGCACTGTTTAAAGAATTTGTTCCCTTTAGACGTAAGCTTTTTGGTACATGTTCAGAAAATCGTAGATATGCCCTTCTTTCTGTCCTTCCAATGTAACTGCTCCCGCAGATGCATGTAAATTTGTATATGCAGTTGGAGTTCACATGAGAGGGATATCTATCGATTTTTGATTGCACCAAAGAGCAAGTTGTTTGATAGACGGGAACGAGCTTGGCTGCACGATAGGCTATATCTAGTGATGTACTCAGCCTTCTGTTGATCATCGCTGTAATGTTTTCACCTTTATAATCAAGCTGAAAGTAGACTGGCTTTTTTTCCACTGTGATTTGTTTTACATTTTTACATTTATCGAAAGCCTACATGGAAAGGACAATACTTACATTTCAATAGCTTTTGTCCAAATAGCTTTAAACGCGGTCTAGTCAAGACTCTGTACTATAGAGCGAGAAGAATATGCTCTATAGAGAAATTAGAGGAAGAATTTGAGTTTCTTGAAAAGACATTGAAGAGAAATGGATACCCTCAAAGGTTCATCAACAAGTATGGAAGATCTGAAGTCAAAAATGTAAAACAAATCACAGTGGAAAAAAAGCCAGTCTACTTTCAGCTTGATTATAAAGGTGAAAACATTACAGCGATGATCAACAGAAGGCTGAGTACATCACTAGATATAGCCTATCGTGCAGCCAAGCTCGTTCCCGTCTATCAAACAACTTGCTCTTTGGTGCAATCAAAAATCGATAGATATCCCTCTCATGTGAACTCCAACTGCATATACAAATTTACATGCATCTGCGGGAGCAGTTACATTGGAAGGACAGAAAGAAGGGCATATCTACGATTTTCTGAACATGTACCAAAAAGCTTACGTCTAAAGGGAACAAATTCTTTAAACAGTGCCATCGCCAGGCATCTCCTCGACACGGGTCATGAGGTGGAAATCGAGAAATCCTTTAAAATTATCAATAGACAAAGGAGCTCCATTCTCCTCAAGTTTGCCGAAGCAATTTCTATCAAACGCTTCAAACCAGATTTATGTGTTCAGAAAGAAGCAGTTATTAGTCTTTCCTTGCCATGGTAACTGGATGTGTTTATTCTCTAATCTGATTACGTAATCTTTGTCTTTAACCTCACCCCTCCTTTTTTATTTTTTATTTTTAAAATCTGTAATATCGCTTGTCTGTTGTTTCTATGACGCGATTTGAACTCAGTACATCGTTACAAAATTTATTAGTTACTCATCATCTTACTCACCTCTCGTCTTCATTACGTAACTCTTTTACCATTGTATGCATACATCTATTTTGTTTAAACTTGAACTGCCTGTGAAAAAACTATATAAGCGCAATTTTCTGAGCACTGTTCACTTACTGTGGAACCTTCTGTCAACTGACAACATGTAAAATTTGCAAGTATGTAAAAAACTTTTCTGTACGCAAACCTGATAATTTATTTAGGCTGTAAGCAGCTGATGAGAAGCCAATGAAATAAATGATGGTACTATATTATTCTGCACAAACCGCTGTTGTTCTTGCTTTATTTAAATGGAACTTTCCATCATTTTCATGTTCCATAGTGAATACAATATTTGTATGTGCGTTGTTGAATAGGCTGGGTAGGTAGGAGGCATGACTTTCGTTGTTGCACACTACAAATGTGTCATCGACTTATCGACAATAGGAAGTTGTTTCGTCGATTGCATGCTTCAACTTTGTTTTCTCAAGATTGGATATAAATACATCTGCTAAAACAAGGCTAAGTGGACTGCCCATGGTTACACCATCTATTTGGCTGTAAAGAGTGTTGCCAAACTGGGATTTTACATCCATGATGTGCATTGGAAGTAAGCGTTTGAATTCTGACAGTGAGAGTGGGAGAAGATCAGAATGCTGAAAAACGGTCTCCGTAGTTTCATTGATTAGGATCCTTGTGAACAAGGAGTTTACATCAAATGACTCCATGATCTTATTTGAAACGTTCATGTGGTTCACGCTTTCAACGAAATGAAATGAATCTATTTATGGTGTACAAAGCTAGCTGAGCCAACGAACAAATTTATACTGAAGCGAGTTTATCATCAAAATCATAGGTCTCAGTAGGACTTGTTAATTTTTGGTGGTTTTAGAAGGCCATACATGTACGGCCGATGATACCATCGGGATTTTGAATCATTAAGATACTGCTCTGTCCAAGTAGACTTCCGGTGGATCGATAACTTTAATGATCCATCTTTTCTCTGACTCAAGCGAAAGTGTATCTAGGAATTCAAGCTGCTTGCAAGTATTTTAAGCACATGTAGGATTGATTTAAGTTTGCACAAACTCAGTACCATCTACTAGACGAGTCACATCTTCATGCATATCAAAATAGTATCGTCAGTGTTTCCACTATAGAATGATAGCTTCCCCAAATGGCTTATAGACGTCAGTCAACAACAGTAATTTTACACTCCGTATAGCAACATCATCCACTTATCGACATTACTCACTTTCAAAAAGGTAACACACTTTGTTAGTTAATTTTAAGAATGAATTCTCAGTACGTAATAATAATAATAAATCTTCTAAATATTATGGAGTAATAAGGAATAAATTAAAACTAGAGGACAAGCATTCACATGGATTTTCGGAGGTTTTCATCAAAATAAATTCAAATTTGAGCAGTGTGGAAAAATGTCATTCTATACTTTGTAGGTTTATATATCACTGATAAGATTTCGAGCAATAAAAACACGCTCGAAACGCCGTCCAATGATCAATACACCGCCAGTATTCCCAGTGTAATATAATCGTACAAAATATGAAATCATCATTATAGTTACATGAAGTGAAGAACCTAGAAGACCTGGATTTCGCGGATGACTTATGTTTGATGTCACACAAAATCGAAGACTAACAAGCGAAAACCGACAAACTGGTCGAAGAAGCAGCAAAGACAGGACTCCAGGTGAACATAGACAACACGGAGGTTATGAAATTAACCAACCACCAACAACAACAACAACAGCAGCAACATCCACCGCCAATCACCATCAACGGGAGGGATTTGAAAGAGGTTACTTCATTCACTTATCTAGGGAGGGAGCATTGTCTCAACTACAGGAGGAACGGACGAGGATGTCAAATCGAGAATCGGGAGGGCGAGAAACACATTCATCAACCTGAAACCAATCTGGAAATCTTCGTCACTCAACTCAGCATCAACAACAAAATTCGGATTTTCAATACAAACGTCAAGTCAGTCAGTTCTTCTATACGGACCAGAAAGTTGGCGGGTGACAAAGAATATTTGCAACAGGTTGCAGACCTTTATCAACAACAACTGTCTTCGCTCTTTACTGAAGATCAGATGGCCGGAAAGAATCACCAACAAGAAACTATGGGAACAAACGAAACAAGAACCAATCGCCCAACAAATATGCAGGAGAAAGTGGAGATGGATTGGACACTCGCTGAGGAGGCCGCTCGCTGGGTGACATCGCTAGTCAGGCCATCACTCGAGTGGAACCCGAAAGGGAAGTGCTGAGTGGGACGTCCAAGTGTGGGTGACATGGAGGAGATCGTGTGAAGAGGAGTTGAAACAGTATGGACTAACATGGATGCAAGTGAAAAGTACAGCAGAAGACAGAAGCAAGTGGAGATGTGTATTTGAAGCCCTATGTTCCACTAGGAACCCAAGGGAACAATAATAATATAATTATAGTTACATAAGCAAAAATGTAATGTCAGTAAAAAGTTTGAACATAAATTATATATATATTTCAGTGGTTTACACACAATGATAAGTTTTGTTATTGGTAATATTTCGAGCAAAATTACTGCCTGTGTTCTCACCACTGGTGGAATTATTTTGTTTTTTAATTCATACATTTAAGATTTGTACTCATATATATATATATATATATATATCCTTGTTTTTGTTCATTCATGTTTTTGTATTCAGAATTATATTCCAGGTTGTTGACAGTTGTGCTGAGTCACCTTTGTTATGTGTATCCAGCGTGTGACCTTAATGAATATAAATTCCGTCGTTATAAGTCTCTCTTTCCATTTGCTCATATTAGCTTTTAGAATACAAACATTGTTCCAATCGATATTATGGTTTTCGTCCCATGCATGTGCAGCTATAGATGAATATTTTTCTAAATTCTCGTGTTCCTGTTGATTGACCTTTAGTTAGGCGTTTATGTTCGTTCACTCTTATTTTCAGTGATCTGGACTTTTGATCCACATATTTAGTCGGACACCCGGCACAAGATATTTTCCATATATTTGGTTCCCTTCGTAAATTTCGTTAAAGAAAGGAAGACAACATTTGCAGTTTGAAATGATATCATTCTGTTTCACAGGTTCTCATCAAGATATTTTGTAAATCACATTGTTTTATCCGTCATTTTTATGCGATCTTTCAGTTCATTCATCTTATTTTAAATTAGATTCGTCAATTTAAACGTTGTGCGAATCCCAATGTTTTTGAGGTTTCTTCGAATCGCCTCTGATGTACCATTTTTATATGGTATTATGACTGTTTTCTTGCATTCTTCCGTCTTGTTATTCTCGGGTTTTACCCTCTCTTTTCTCTTTTTTATATTATATTTGATAAATTCTTTTGGGTACCCAAAAGTACATACTGTTTCAACTCCTCTTCACACGATCTCCTCCATGTCACCCACACTTGGACGTCCCACTCAGCACTTCCCTTTCGGGTTCCACTCGAGTGATGGCCTGACTAGCGATGTCACCCAGCGAGCGGCCTCCTCAGCGAGTGTCCAATCCATCTCCACTTTCTCCTGCATATTTGTTGGGCGATTGGTTCTTGTTTCGTTTGTTCCCATAGTTTCTTGTTGGTGATTCTTTCCGGCCGTCTGATCTTGAGTATAGAGCGAAGACAGCTGTTGTCGATAAAGGTCTGCAACCTGTTGCAAATATTCTTTGTCACCCGCCAACTTTCTGGTCCGTATAGAAGAACTGACTGACTTGACGTTTGTATTGAAAATCCGAATTTTGTTGTTGATGCTGAGTTGAGTGACGAAGATTTCCAGATTGGTTTCAGGTTGATGAATGTGTTTCTCGCCCTCCCGATTCTCGATTTGACATCCTCGTCCGTTCCTCCTGTAGTTGAGACAATGCTCCCTCCCTAGATAAGTGAATGAAGTAACCTCTTTCAAATCCCTCCCGTTGATGGTGATTGGCGGTGGATGTTGCTGCTGTTGTTGTTGTTGTTGGTTGGTTGGTTAATTTCATAACCTCCGTGTTGTCTATGTTCACCTGGAGTCCTGTCTTTGCTGCTTCTTCGACCAGTTTGAAGAAGCATCGCCTAGATCACTAGCTCACTAGTTTTCTAGCCGGTCCCGGATAAAGAGGGAGGGTTGGGGCGTGGTGTTAGCAACTCCACTCCCAAAACGCAACCAAATTGCTACAAAAACTTCATTTATTTATTATACTTTATTACTATACTTTATCAAACAAAAGTGCATCTCATATTTTATTATTCTTTTTATTAATATTATTTTCATGCATACAGTCTTACAAAGTGCCTCAATCTGAAAGACATTTAGCTTCACACTTGATACTTTAATCACCTACGAATAAGATATCTTCTGGAAACTCTGAAAAATTTGTTATTCATCTATAAAATATTAAGGTAGATCTCACTGACACTGAGGCATTCTCACTCGGACTCAAGTTCTGCGTCCTGAGAAAACTTTTAAGTAAAATAGATACAGAGAACGAATTCGAGAATTTATTCAACGAGGTAACCGACTTAAATACAATCAGTGACGACATAAAACGTTGGTTCAAATTCAGAACAGTCGACATTTCTAGTCAGTATATTTCTTCAGCAGTTCCACTATTTAGAATCATTTTTTTATTACAGCTTGATTCCATGTCGTATTTTTGGTACAAGTATGGAATTTTCAGTATATGATATCGGTAGCCCAAATTTTGCAGGCCGACCATAGATATCAGCGGTGCGTCGGCAGGTGATCGAACCCCGGACCATGTGTATGGTCGGCGAGAGTCCTAACCGCTGTGCCACGCATATTTGAAGAGCACCACGCAGCAATAAAGCGTCTGATAAATAAGATTGACTATATCCCGAAAATCGAGTCCACACTTAGTGACGCATCCAAATGCAAATTTGATAGCCACAAGGAAGGTATGACAGATTTTGCAGAAAAGAATATTTCAAAGTCACTTAGAGAACGTTCGAAAAAGAAAATGATTAGTGATCTCATCTACGACGAAGTCAAGCCTAAGGGGTCTCTTTTGCCATATATTCACAGCCTGTCAAAGATACATAAACCGAACTGTCTAATGATACCTACATTATCAGAAGTGAGTTGACCCCTCCTCAAAGTTGCTCTTCCGTTAACCAAGAAGTTGAAAGCTGTTGGACAATGGCTGGTCAAAGATACTCTGAAGGAGTAATTTCAGTTCATTTCGAACATGAGGCAGCTTTTTGTGTGTGTTGAATTTATGGTCTCCTTAAATGTTTGCAACTCCACGAAACTTTAGCAATCATCTGTCAATACTGTGATATCTTCCTCGCTTTACAAAACTTTAAACTTAAGCAAGTCCTCTTATAATGTACGAAGAATATGCAGTTTCAGTTCAATAACAACAAAAATAATAAAATGTATGGTCAAACTGATGGAGCGTAAACAGGTAGTTCATTGATTTCTGTATTGGAAGGCATTTTTAAGGCTAGTCTTGAACAGAGAAATCTTAAGTGTGAAAACTATGGGACAACAGTCTACTGTACCACGTGAAAGTCACATTCATGAGTGATGCATCGAATCTGCTTGGCGTATTCAACAACGTGCATGAAAGCATCACTTTCACAAAGGAACACAAAGATGACGGGAATTTCGAATTCCTGGGTATCTATTAACTTGGAGAGATGAAAAGATGAGAGATTGGGAAGGCCCTCCATCCAAATTTCAACAGCTTCTGCCCAGTCAGCTAAAAACGAACGCAGGTGAAGATGATGTTATCCGGAGCAAAACAAAATATATTCAGTAGATGAATTAGACACTGAACTCAGGTTACTTGAAAAATGCCTGAAAGACAAAAAATGACCACCCACAAAGTTTTGTTACTAAATGTGGGAAGAAAGAATTCAAAAATTCAGATATCATTACGATCAGTGAGGTACCGATTTTCACTCAACTTGACTTCAAAGCTGATGATATTGCGAGAATGATAAATGAAAGTTTAAGTAAATCAATGACCAGGACTTATCCAACAACAGAAAAACTAGTCTTTCTACTCCAAGCGTGCTGTTTGTTGGCAAAGCCGAAAACTGACGAGCATACCATACTTACCTTATGTCAACTAAGCAATATACCACCGTTTCACTATAAAATGACTACTTTCATTTAAAATAGAAGTATATGATATTCAGTGTCCTAATTGGAGAATAATATTGCTTGTCGGCACTTGTCATGAAAAAAGCTTTCCCTCATTCGCTTTCCTCTCTTCCTATTATTATATTATTATTCCCTTGAGTTCCGAGTGGAACACAGGGCTTCAACAACACATCTCCACTTTGTCCGATCTTCTGCCGTCCTCTTCAGCTTGGACCACGATTGCCTACAATCCCTCATCTCCTCCTCACACGATCTCCTCCACGTCATCCTCTTACCGATGACCCACTCGTCGCTCTCCACCGGGATTCCATTGGAGTGGTGGACTGCATTCAGTGGGATGTCATTCGAAGTTCTCCTCCGCGTATGCCCTATCCATCTCCGTTTCCTTCCGCATATTTGTCAAGCTATCGGCTCCTGGTTGCTTTGTTCCTAGCCTGAGTTTCTGACCGCTTTTGACGTCTTCATCCGTTCTGACTACCTGCAGTGAAGGAAGTAACCTCTTTCTAATTCCTCCCGTTGACGCTAACTATTGTTGGTTGTTGCTGCTGTCGGTTCGTTACCCTCATCACCTCCGTCTTCAGCCAGTATGTTACCAGTTTTCACTTGCAAGTCTTCGAATTTGTGTGACATTTAACACAAACCAACCACATGCGAAGTCCAGATCTTCTAGAGTCTTCTCATCAGTCAGTTCAGTGTATTCCTGTCTTCCCACTCCCAACACACAGTCTGACACACAGTCAAGTCCACCACAGTTAGGATTATTATCGGTGATAACAGACAGATAGCCTTGTCTTACTCCTGTATTCACTTGTGAGACAGGCTTTGTTGAGTATTCCGTTGTGGAGCACCTGACGTGTGACATTGTCATATAGACAACTGTTGAATGAGGTTAATAAGGTTTCAGTGGGCACTGCACGTCATAGTGTAAAGTAGTTTTCAAATTACTTCTCAGTAAGCTGTGCGCTGTCTAAGACCCTTTCGAAGTCTATGAAATTTAGGTAGGGATTTGACTGACATTCTACGTGCCTTCAGTTCGATGATGATGCGTAGAGTTGCAATTTGATCAGGACATGATTTGCCTTTCCTGAATCCAGCTTGTTCCGGCTGGCGGAGTTCTGTATCCAGTGTATCCTTTATTCTCTCCAGGATGAGGCGACTTAGTATTTTTCTTGGCGTAAACAAGAGTATTATTCCGTGCTAGTTCTTTGCAGAGGCGTAAGTCGCCGTTCTTTGGCAGTTTGAAAAGTTAATCCTTCTTCCAATCAGTAGGCACCTTTCCTTCTTTCTAAACTTTTTGCAGTCATGGACTGAGAATGTCTGCCTTAATCTCTTCCTACACCTGCACCTAGTTTACTTGTGTCATTCTAACATACTATGTGTTACAAATCATCGACTGTACCCAAAGACTTTGAAAATATGAATGATGTGACCATCGATTGTTGAATTCAACATTGTTTGTAATGTTGTGGTAAGAGCTGTCTACTAGCCAAATTGGTAGACAGTAATTTACGTCAATATTTACGTTCCCAAGATTTGTCGTGAGAAAATATGAACAAAGACTGATTCAAAACCAACCACAGTAGATTTTGCGTAGGCGGATGCAGTTAACATATAGAGGATTTGACATTCAAGAAACAGTCACAAATAGATGAAAGACTAACTTTAAGTGAGAAACAACCAATCAGAAGACTGTGTTTGTTTGCTTAACTAATCTATAATAATGTACATGAAAATCTATAAATATGCTTTGATTTCCTTAATAAACGAAGTGTAACCTGGCCCTTGTCTTCTGTTGTTACAATGTGACTAATACCATGACTGTATACTTGGCAAAGTGTGTCATAAAACCCATTTGCTTTATAGACTGAAGACATTTCCTTCCCACAGAAAATTTAAAACAAGCAGAAACTGTGAAAAAGGGTAGTACCTAATGAATTCATAAATTTCAGTAGGACTCGTCAGCTGAATACTATGCAAATATTGTGATTTATACCATTTTTAAGGTTAAATATATACAGACACATGAATGCTGTTACGATAGATAAGTGTCAAAATTGACTCTTGAGTGGGGATTGTAGATATTATGACAATACTAGCTATACTTATTGGGACTCTTCATAAGTGCTCACTCTTGACCCAACCAGGGATAGGACCCGGGGAACCTAAATCTAGTTCTCAGGCTTCAAAATGATATGAATGGCTAAGCAACACGACGGTCAGCTTCAATAGTCCAGAATGTGGAAACCTGAGTGCCACTTTTATCAATAAATTTATGAGGTCCGAGGCAATTAAGTTTCTAGAAGTTATAATGCACCCATAATATTAAGGTGTCCGGAAAACTACTTGTTAGTAGTTTGTAGTAATGCTGAAAAAATGTATTTAACAATCTAGCTTCACTGTACACAATATACTACAGTTTCATTTGATTATGATTTACCGAGGTGAAAGTTATGCATCCAATTAATTTTGCTGACAAGTGTCGGTAGATTTGGCATCCAAATTTATTGTTCTCGTTAATATTTTATGAATCTTAAACAGCTGAACAAATCAATAGCAATAAATAATGCAGAATAAAAAGGATCCTCAGTATCTAGTTGCCGGCATGCAACCGAAACAATGAAATTTAATAGTTATATTACAATCTTAACATATTTTAGTTCATTGGAAGAACAAAATGATGGACAGTAATAATAATTAAGAATGATCATAGTGGCACAGAGGTAGGATGCTCGTCAACCACGCATGTGGCCCTGGGTTCGAACCCCCGCCTACTCACCCCTTTACCTCACTAAGCCAGTAATAAAGCTGCTAAAGAGCGAAGGTTGGGCATGAGGCTAGTAACCCTATCCCGTAAAAACAACCAACACTGCTACCGAAACTCCAAGCCTCTAGTTTGAAGCCCTATGTTCCACTGGGAACATAAAAGAATACAATAAATAATATTTACACAGATGAGTCGAAATGTTAAGTTAGTAAACTATTGTTGTACTCATATGTTCAACACGATCGAAGTTTCTAGAAGAAAACGAAAAGAAGTGGAGAGCAACACAGCAAAAAATTTTGGGGTACATAAATTGTAAGACTATATAAGTCATTAGGAAACTGTTAACACATAAGTGAAATATAAGAAAAATTGTCAGTTAGGCTGATTCGGTTAGATATCTGAGAAATGAAGCATGACGCCTGATAAACGGTGCAGTAATTAAGTCGGAGTGAAGAGCAATCAAGGCTTACAACGAAAATATAATGTGACCAATTCATGTTAGAAGACGAATCACTTAGATAAAGAAAGACCTAATACAGGTTCCTTTTGAATACAAAAGTCGTGTTTAACAGTTTGATAGTGATAGTGTTGAAATTTAGGAGACTCCATCTTGATTGTCTGCTTATTATTTTGAAAGGATGCACAATATGTCCACCTGATTTCATGACTACATTGTTCAAAAATTATCTTCCTACAAATAACAGAATTTTCGGCATCTCCAATTGTAGTAAACCTATTTATGAAAGCCCTAGAAAGAAAAGTACTAATAAGTTTTAGTTGTCATCCTAGAATATGGTACAGATATGTAGACGACACTTTTATCATCATAAAGAAAGCTGAAAAAGAAAACTTTCTAACAGAAATCAACTTAATCTCAGAATATATTGAATTTACTAATGAAATAGAATCGGCTGAGAGAACTCTAAACTTTCTTGCCTGTCTTGTAAAAAGAAAAACTGACGAGAAACTAAAGTTTACCATATACAGAAAGCCGACACATTCCAACAAGTATTTGGATTTCCAATCAGATTATCCCATAGGAATGAAAGTTTCAGTAGCTTTAAATTTAGTTAACAGAGTTAGAAACATTATAACAGATAATGATGATATGGAGAACGAGATATCCAATATAAAACAGCTATAAATAGCTATGAAAATGAATTCACCGCCGAAAAGATATTCTTCGCTGAACTACTGGTCTTCTCTCTATCAATGTCATTTAGACTCATATGTATGGAACTACCTTCAAGGTCTCTTTTGAAATCTACCATTTAGAAAGTTCGTTGGCTCAAAGGAATCGTAAACTACCAGGTTGTATTTCATAAGGATATCATAAATTGTATTACACAGTCCAGATGAAGAAGGTATGTCACTTCATCTTAATATAAAGCGAAACGTTATTCCACAAATTAGAATCCTTACATTCTGTGAAATGAACTTTGTTAAATATGCCGATTATCTGACTATTTCAATATCTGTTAGCTCCCAGCTAGACTGCACTAAGATGAAGAGCTTTCTATCAGGAATTAGTAAATGGTCTTCGTCTAACGGCCTTAAACTAATTCCTTCCAAATGTCAGACTGTTACTTTCAGTTCCCGATGTAAACGAAAGTTAAATGAAGCCGTTTCTATGGTTCCTGCAAAATTGATGATAGTGATATAGAAATCAAGCCTGAAGCCAAGTATCTTGGATTAATTCTTCCTTCTGACCTATCCTGGTCCTCCCATGTCTTAGCGATTTCTCAAAGAATATTTCGTCTGATGTTTTACATTAAGAAGTTGAGGCACTCAGGCATAACCCAACCACTCCTCTTACACTTTGTCAACTCGTGTATTTTACCTATTCTTCTTTACTGTTCATCCCTGCTTATTCTCTCTTGGATTGCTTAAAAAAGACTATGTCATACTTCGTAGAACTCTGAAGACTGTCAATCAGTAGGACGAGTGGTATCCCATTGGGCCATATCGTTGACATTGTCACCGATATGTATTTGATGTCGTGCAACAAATTCGCTAAAGGAATTTTGTCAGACTGTGAGCATCCACTCTACTTAACCACAGCTCCAACCTTGTGTCTCGTCAGGTAAAACAAGAAGTCTGTTCAGAAGAATTTATGCACTTACATCTAAGTATAAAAATTCCATTATACCATATTTAGCACGTACTTATGTGATGAGAATAGTGTTAGGCATGAACCAACCAACCTTCTTTGCACCACTAAATAATCCATTTCCTTCACCCTTACAACATCAAACTTTATTGTTATTGTACTTCTTATACTTATAATCCTCTCAATTTTTTTTTCATAAGTATGGACATAATTTAAGCTGTATTATAACTGTTAATTTTGTGTTTCCCCTCACTATACTGTATCAAGAGAACATTAGATCCAATAATCTATAACATGCTAAAGTTTCCAAACTGAATCGACAATACTGTTTGAAACAAACTCACTGTAGTAATCATTATTTTTATTATTGTTATTATTACATTTAATAATCTCAATTCGTGCTTCGAATATTTTTGACTTCATATCGTAAATGTGGACAAATTCCTCCGGTTAATTTCGTTTTAATTTTTAATTTTATTTATATTTGGAATAAATCAGATGCAATATTGTGACAAATGCTGATTCTGTATTATAAGTACTGTTTTTGAAATAAAGTAGATTATTATTATTATTACTATTACTATGATTGTAATTATTTACGCATTCGAATTCGTTCACTTCAACAGAACTGAAAGTATTCGCGGTGAATTATTTCCGATATCTGTTTGTTGCCTATAAAGCATCAAACGTTCTCTCAAGAATTAAGGAAAATTTTATTAAAACATGAATCGACTGTAGCATACATTTATACGGAGATACAAAGCATGAATGTGGCATTCCGATTTGAACAATTCGTAAAATCTTGCCTATTGTACTATCAATCTCACGATGTCAGAATGCATTCAGGAAACACACTAATATCAGTATGAAACGTCCATCAGGCATTTTGCAGAGATAGACGTTGTTGTTTTACAACTTAAGCTGCCATGGAACTTAAAACTTTCAGAAGGAGAGATTCTAATTTAGTTCAGTTAGCACCATCATGTTGACTGATTCAAACTGAGAGTCCGGCCTCAGATTGACATGTCTGTTTCTCTTGCAGATGCTTTGATGATTTCTGAATATTAAATTTGAAAAAAATTGGTGGATACGGATTAGTAACCATTTAGCAAGCACCAAGGCGAACGAAATACGCATTCGAGATTCCAATGCATGTGACCATCCGCCAATTTACCTCGAGGAAAGAGTTTATATCAAAGGTTGTACGCGCTGTTCATTCGGATTTCTATGAAGGATGTCTGACTAGGGAAGAACTTAGTAAATTGATTGATGTTAAAGTGATTGATTACATAACTTACAATTTTACAGTATGTTTCTTCAGATTTATCTACAAGTATCTCAGTTTCGACCAATACAGACTACAAAACCACAGTTAAATTCACGGTATGCAGCGAAGCTCTTGAAGAGGTTGATACACACATGTGTGAAATGTATTCATACACGTGTTATTGACTCTTCTACCTAAACCTCGGGCTACCGGAAGATCCGTGCATCATTACATTGCATCTAATTTCTCGTGCTCAATTTGTTTCAACCTATTAAGCTGTTGAAATGTGACCTCCAGTCGTAGTGTATTCACTCTCTAATATTTGAAATGCTAAAATCCTGTGGAATTGAAAATTTCCACAAAATCCAGGAAAGAGAATCATTCTGGGTGATGAGATGCTTCAAGTCGCATTCCCATACATCGGGTGACTGTTTCTGAGATTGTGTGTACAAAGTGTCGTTCCCTTGCAGGTAAAATTGAGGGTGTGCAATCCATCGAGCCCCACAATATGTACCACAATGCAGCGATTATAACTCTTCGGGCAACCTGTGTCCATGACCTGTGTGCCTGTGATTTAGCCTGTTTAAATGATGTCAGATTATTAGCAGATAATCGGTGTAGCTCCAAGAACAGAAGCGTTGCAGGCTAGGTTGCACTTCATCAGTACTGTTATAGACAGTGGATACATGGACTCCTGCAAGAAATTAGCAGATATTATCTTGTCATACCCTGAGCATCGCCTCCATATACAAATCTCTCCAAGTATCTATTCAGGTAGATCTAAAAACGACTATGGAAGATTGTATGTTCGGTTGACAAAGTACAAAATATCTACAATATCTTATTTGGCCGGCGCACATTTTATCAGATGAGAAGAGTGTAATGTAGGACACTGAAAACTTACTGCGCAACTATGACTTAGTGGCCTACAGTTTTCATCAACATATTGTTGTCAATATCTTCACTGAATTCAATTTGTATTCATATTCTTATTGAACAATATTGTCAGTGTCGATGTCCTGCTTTATTAATTACCCCTGAAATGAGAACAACAGATGCAATAGTGTACTACGTGATGAAAATTCCGTATTTGAGCCGAAAATACTGTTTGGAATGGAGCTATTATTATTATTAATTTACATACATGTATATATCTATGGAAGTAAATTCCTCAATTTTCGAAGGTCATAAAATGTAGTGTTTATTTCAGTTTCGTGTTTCAGTGTCACAGCGTTGTTTGTATTTAGGCCTACACGAAGTTGGAATAATCGAAATCTAGAGCTTGAAATCTTCAGCTTCATGTACAATAATCATTATCCGCTGAAGGTTGCAGTTGATCTTGACATTCACGACAAATATTTATGTTGTAATCCGAATTATTTTGTAGAGGAGTTCTACGGCATTTCTACAACGAATAGGTATAACATTCAGCCTAACATCAGGTCCTCTTCACCAGTCTCCTTATCGTTTCTCAAACTATAGTTGTTCCAGCTGTTTCGGTGAAAATTGAAACAAACCACACCAATGAAATGAAAATCATGTTTTATTTATGATGATGCCTACAAATTAGCTTAGTTTCACTGGATAATACCTGTATATATATTTGAGCGAATGTGGTGTTTTTTCAATTGTTCATTCTCGAATTAGCTTATTGCTAGTGAAATATTAATCAGCACAATTATGGCGAATATGAATAATTAATGAGTCGGAAAACTAAAGTTATCTGACTTAGCACGAGTTGGTCATCATTGTCGGAGTGTAAATAGTTCGTACATGTATGAAGATAAATGTGTGTGGCTCAAGAAGAAAATAGTTCGGAGCCTGGAGATTCGAGAAGCCAGTGAGTGATTGAAGACATTTGTTGATGCGGCTGGAAATCATTCTCAGTGTTGCAGATGCATTTACTGATTGTGATCAGCCATCTCCAATAAAGCCTCGTCTTTTCAAATGTAACTGTTCGTTTTCCCTGCATATTAGTGCTTATAATAGTAGCCGAAACAGGAGTAAGGCGTCCACTGCCTTTCTACACTAAAGTTATTCAATTCAATTTTAATTTAACAACCAACTTTACTAACGAAGATGGGGGATGGTGATGCGTTCACATTTCGGATATACTGTGGCCACAATCGTCATTCTCTATCTAGAATAGACGTGGCTGCGTTCTGCTACCAGTGGAACAACCTACGATCTCTGATGTGTCGATGATACGCTTTTTGTTTGTGGTGATATGAAACACGCTTCAGTAATATTTGGCGGTCTGAATTAGACGCGCAATGACATTAAATTCACTGAAATGGAATGTTGAAATGAAGATGAGTTCAGTTTTTCGGATCTTAATTCACAAAGAAGAAGGAGAAGCAGAAGCAGAATAAGCAGATGCAACACTGGCATGATTGAACAGTACATGTTTAGAAAAGAAATTTGACCTGGACAATATCTAGTCTATATCAATCAGCCTCTGTAGTATCAGCTGGAAGCGTGGATTAACGAGGACACAATAAGAAAGGGCGAGGAGTCTATCTTCACCCAGAAAGCTGAGGGAAGAAACATGCTTTGCTGAGAAATACCTGAAGGCAAATGGATATCGAAAGGGAATGGTCACAAGAAATAGCAACGAAGAAAACGAGGAAATGAAACACCGGACTGCTGAAAAGGAAAATGTGTTCATTTGTCTCCTACTCAGAGGAGAAGCAATACCATGAAAGTGGAGGGAGCAATGAAAGATTCTTCACTGAAGCCACTCTCGTAACACCAGCACACGCTCAATTAGTCAATCTACACTGGATAAGTTGCCTAAAAGTGAGTTTCTAAATATAGGCAGACTTGAGGTAGCAGGTACGTTGAAAGGACAGAAAAAGGGCTTTTTTCTGGTTTTCTAAGCATTGCGAGGAGCACATGCTAGAAAAGAAGAAGATATTTGCAGATTTCAGTCACTATACACCTTGTGGATAAGGAAGATTTCGTCGAGATTTCCACATCTTACATAATAATAAGTATACACTGAGCAGCAAATATACAACGACTGAAGCGACTACAATCACTCAAACGATTCAGACGGAATTTATGCATGCGAAATGACAGTGTAATCAATCTCTCAGTCGTTGTGATTACATTTACTGGTCATCGACATTGGTGATTTCAGTGCATTGAGCGAATCTCAACCTTATGAACTCCAATCTTCCTGACTTGCTATGTGATGATCTCATAAGCTAACATGGTTAATCAGAATTTCCTGTTTCCTGTCTTCACATGGCCTACCTGTTGCTTCTCAGTTTTGAATGCATGTCAAATGATGTTGATTCAAAATGGAACATGTAATGCTCACATTTCCGATAAGTCAACTCTTCCACAGCATGTTCTCTACTAACATGCAAACATCGAAGTGTGTTAATTTCACTCATCATTGAAGGTTGTAATTCCAGATGGTATGGGGATGATGAGATTCAGTGAAATACAACGATATCGACTTGTCCTGCGAATTTGTTCTTTCATCTCTTATCACAAAAATTAACACGGGAACCTGAAGCGCAAGATTCCCAAATATATGGTCTGAGAAATTCACAGACGATAAAAATGAATTTTATTTTGCCTTGCTTAAGTTAATCATTTCAATGTGTAAAATAGTAGAATTATTTAGTCATAGGTTAAATGTATGAGTGATGTTCAGTTCATTTAGTCTCAACAACCCACAAGGGTTCAGGTCCACGTTTGGTGAATGCACCGGAAATCGGACTTCTTTCACACTGGTTGATTATATTTTCCATTGTGTCGATCGCTTCTTTAAGATTATTTAGCTGCTGTACTGAACAGATGCCAGCTGACTTTGTTTTGTATCCACCGAAGGTTTGAGAAGATAGAAAGCACAGGCAAAGAGTTATCAGTAAGCAAATTCTTCTTGTCATCTATAGAATAAAAGGAAAAAGCATAAAGGGGAAGTTATATGGATAGACGAATTGGGATACCAATAATTCTGTAGATAAAAAACTTAATATTTAAATAATAATGTAAATATTTTAATATGTATTCAATATAAAATTAAGGTAAACTATTTTTAGTAGCCGTGTAGCTTTTTAGACGATGCCAGGCCTGAAAATATGAGGAGGGACAGGAGTGGGGCTAACGGCCCTACCCTAGAATGCCAATCAAACTGCTTGAGAAATATCAGCGCACCGGATAAAATATTAAAAACACAAAAAATATACACACCTCCTTAGTTACTTGACTATTAAATACAAAAAATGCCGTTAAATGTTTTAATAGCATAGCAAGAAGGATATGTATGGATGACTACTTACAAAATGAATTTGAATATACTCGCGATTTGTTGATGGAGATGGGCTATCCGAGTAGTTTCATAAAGAAACATGTGAAAACATCAGAGAGAAAATCTCAGACTATGACTGCACGTGAAAAACCTGTATTTATTAGGTTACAATTTATTCGTCAGTGTTCATGTGGGACTTTATTCCAGAAACTTTTCAGAATTATACGAAGAACGTTTTGCACAGCTAACCTACGTTTGTCATTCACTAGCCAACGAATGATTAGGACGCAAACGAAGGATAAGCTAGACAGTTTTGCCACATATATGTGCATTTATCAATTCAACTGCACCCGTGTTGACAGTTATGTTGGCCACACTACTACTAGACAGCTTAGCCAACGTGTTAGTGAACATCTCCCATCGTGGTTTGGCAAAGGACAGACAAGAACAATCCATAGCTCAGTTTTGTCACACTTAGATGATAGTGGTCACTCAGTGGAGAAAACGAGAGCTTCCAAAGTAGTTCATCGTATCCCACCGAATCTTTCCAATAGACTTCGTATTCATCTACTGCACACAGCCAAGGCGATAGCCATTCGAACAATTACGCCTAAACTATGCATTCAAAAGAAGTTCGTACAAACATTATCCCTCCGTTGTTGGACGGTTAAGGCCTAACAAACTGTTGACTTCTCCACAAACATCCCTTACTTATATTTCCATCCCCTCTCCTATCATCCCTTAATCTTATCACATCTTCATTTAAAAAAAGTATTTTATTTACTTCCCTTACAATCTAGCATTACTTGATCGGTTCATTTGTTTTTCTTTGCCTTTATCGACAACTGTGTCTACCTGAATAGTTGTTTGTTTAACCATGCTGTTTTTTATCAGTATTCGTGTTATCACAGATTACATCACTATTTCATACTTATTATTGATAAAACCATCATTACTATTATTATTATGACTAATTGTACACTTTATATGCACAGTTTTATTAACCTATGGACAAAACACAATGATTGGTTTATATTTGAATTTTGATTTGTACAGTTTTGCAGATGTATTAGAGTTAAGCCTGATGATGAGATCGAAACCACAGTGTTGTTCGCTTAAACGTGTTGTTATAAATTTTACTGCGAGAATATCTAATATGTCACGCAGTTCACCAACATACTAGTTTCTTCACCAGTCGCGAACCCAGGAAAGAGGGAGGGTTGGGTGTGGTCTGAGCGACTCTGCCTCGGAAAATCAATCAAACTGTTACAGAAACTTCAACAAACAATAAAAGTCAAAAAAATCAAAGTTATTCTTCGCTGGAATCTATGAGACGAAATGACACAGCCGGCTCATGAAAGCCTTCAGGAATCCAGTCAGCCAGCCAGCCAGCCAACCAGTGTGTCTGTCTTCTCTCGATGGAAGAATAAATAAGAGTGGGGGTGTGGAATATCCGTACGTTGTACGGAGTTGGCTGGGAAAGGTGTCCAGGTAGCCAAAGAAATGAGAATGTATGGTATAGAAGTGCTGGGAATGTGAGACAGCAGACGTAATGGATGTGGGCTATCGAAATTGTCAACTGATGAGTAAGTAATCTACTCCGGTCTGTTCACTTAGACAACAATTACAAGCACACTGAGCGAGTGGGTGGTACTGTGTGATGTCAACAGTGGCAGATAAAGCTCTCACGTAATGGAACCAGTCTCTTCCAGGATGATGACAGCAAGATTCAACTGGAAAGGAAGGAAGGTAGATAACAGTTATCCAAAGATCCATACAATGCTACTGACAACTTGGAACAAGAGATGAAGGGGGATTTCTATATACAACTACAAACATTAATGGACAACTTACAAATAGGCGAAGTCAAAGTCGTTATGGGCGATATGAAAGTCAGTCGAACTGGGAGCAGATAATACGGGGAGAAAACTCGTCTTGGGTCTAGATGCTCTGACGTGGCAAAATGGATGAGTGGAGAATTCTTCGCAGACCTCTGCGCTTCCAATGATTTAGTGATCGGAGGCAGTGTATACAAGTAAAAGGATATACACAAGGCCAGTGACATGGATCTCGCCTGATGGACACACCACAAACCAGATAGATTTCATCTCAGTGCAGCTCAATCAAGTGTAGACGCAGGCTGCTTGGCACAAAGTCGAGAAGAGGAGCAGATGTGGGCTGAGACCATCATAATCTAGTTGAAGGAACCTTCAAGGTGAATCTGAAATCCTTCAAAACAGCTGGAGACAGGCTGCTGTAATTTAATTTGAACACTCGGAAACTGAAAGACACAACTACAAGGGATACTTTCACCGTATATCGGATCAGAGCCAAGTGGGAGACACAACGTGGTGTGACTGAGGAAACCTGTGTAAGTGGAAGAACTATGGAAAGGTTAAAAACTGTTCTAGGAAGATGGAAGAGACAAGACAAGTAATGGAAGTTAATCGAGGAGAGATGAGTCAATGTAAAGAAGGACAACAGAAGGAGAAGCTGAGTTCGCAGTAATGTACACTGCACTGAATAAAGACAGAGGTGAAGAAGAGTGCTAGGAGAAACAAAAGATAATTCTGTGACACACTGGCTGGCGATGGAAGTAGAACAGGCTGGCCGCAGGTAAAAGAGACCTGGGAACATTATATCATGTAACCAGGATGTTCGGTAACCGGGAAGAGATCAACCCAGATGATAAAACCAAAAAAAGGTTTTCAAGGGGACCTAATTACCAAGGAGAAGAGACAAACAAAACGATAGGCCGATCAGTTCAAAGGAATCTTGATTCGACCATCACCTGCATTTCGTCCAGAAATATCACCAACGCCAACAGCACGTACAGAACCGCCTGACAGTGGATACTAATCCTCCAACAACACAGAAGTCTTCAATGCAGTTGGGGTGCGGAATTCCGGGATGGCAGCAGGGCCAGATGGAATTCTCCTGAACCACTAAGAGGTGACTGAGATGCCTAACCGGATATACTGATGCCGTTATTGCGAGGAGTTTGGAATGAAGGAAAATTACCTACTGATAGGAAGAAAGGCTACCTTGTCAAACCACAAAATAAGGGCGACTTGCGCCTCACTCTGCGACAACTGTTGTGAAATAATGCCCTTGTCCACGACAAGTAAAAGTACCGACTTGCATCACCCTGGAGAGAATACAAGATGCAGTGGATACAGAACTCTGCCATACCAGGACAAGCTGGTTGCATTCAGAATAGGCAAATCATGTTCTGATCAAATTTCAACTCTACGCATCATCATCGAACTGAAGGCATGTAGAATGTCAGTCAAATCTCCACCTCAATTTCATCGACTTCAAAAGGGCCTTAGACAACGCACAGCTTACCGAGAAGTAATTTGAAAACTACTTTACACTATGGCGTGCAGTGACCCCTGAGACCTTATCAACCTCATTCAACCGTTGTCTACATAACAATTTCACACGTCAGGTGTTCCACAACGGAATACTCAGCAAAGCCTGTCTTAGAAGTGAATACAGGAGTAAGACAAGGCTACCTGTCTGTTATTACGATGATATTCCTAACTGTGGTGGTGTCAGACTGTGCGTTGGGAGTGGGAAGACAGGAATACACTGTACTGACTGATGAGAAGACTCTTGAAGATCTGAACTTCGCACGTTGATGATTTGTGTTAAATGTCACATAAATTCGAAGACTTGCAAGTGAAAACTGGTAACATACTGGCTGAAGACGGAGGTGATGAGGGTAATGAACCGACAGCAGCAACAACAACCAACAACAGTTACCGTCAACGGGAGGAATTCGAAAGAGGTTACTTCCTTCACTGCAGGTAGTCAGAACGGATGAAGACGTCAAAAGCGGTCAGAAACTCAGGCTAGGAACAAAGCAAACAAAAGCCGATTGCTCAACAAATATGCAGAAGAAAACGGAGATGGATAGGGCATACGCTGAGGAGAACTTCAAATAACATCCCACTGAATGCAGGTCACCACTGCAATACAAACACTGTGGGGAGCGAAGAGTGGGTCATCGGTAGGAGGGTGAAATAGAGGAGATCATGTAAGCTGAAGAGAATATTGGCAGTCTAGGGACCCAGCAACAAACAGAACAGAGTGGAGATGTGTAGTTGAAGCCCTATATGCCACTCAGAACCCAAGGGAATAATACTAATATTTTACGAGTTGATCACGGACTGATATCAGTTAGAGAACCATTGAAAACCAGGGAGTACTGGACAGCTGCTGTTTCATCCTAGTTTGGGAATCATCGGCAGTACGCACCCACTGGGATTCGAACCCGGGACCTTCCGGTTACAAGGCAAGCTCGTATACCATTCAGCCACTGGGACCCGATTCAATGGCTCATGAATTCTAACTTCTACCAATTCGTGATTTTAGCGCGACCCCAACTATTGTCGTTGGTGGAAGTCCATCCACACGTGACTTCTAATTGGACCTCACTGGTCACGACTTCTCACTAGAACTGCAGGAAGCTCCAACCTGTAGCAAGTCACTAGCGAGCATCTAACTGATATCAGTCCGTGATCAACTCGTAAAACATAACTAATCCTTACAAACCAAACTATAGAAAATACTAATATTAGCAATAATGGTGAGGGAAACAGTCCAGTCGTAAATGAAGCAAAACACTATAAGAGAATGATAGATATCATTATTCGTAAATGACCTAAACATTTTGGTATATCAAATTCGAGGTAGGAGAGGGAAGAAAAGAAGAACACTTGGAAGCTACTTTGAGAGACAGCTGAAACTGTAAGATTACCAAGAGTGAATGAAAGCACAGAAAATTAAGAATTTCTTTATTGTTTGAAAGAATACTACTACATTATTTGATAGATTTACATGAAGCATGTGTACAATCTCCTCTCTTCATCTCTCCCAGTCTCATTCACTCATTTGCAAACCTATCATTTTAGTTTTCACAAAACAATTGTTATTTCCATTATATTTCATAGTCAGGTTTCTGGAGATCGCATTTTCTCCCTGGGATTATAAATTCTTAGCTGATTTGTACATATCTGCGATGAGTTGACTAAAAATGCTTCTGGGGAATTGAAAACTTCTCATAAGCAAGTATACCACTTCCAAAAGAAGCAAAACACCACATGGAAATGAATTCCACATGCATCTGCATAAAAGTCTAGAGAAGGTAACCTGCAAGATACACTGAAACCATCTGGTTGACGAGGCAACGGATCATTTACACTACACGTATTACAATGATACGTAAATATTGAAATAGTCGAGTTCTAGTGAGAAGTAATTCAGTCTGTGTTCGACATTCCTTGGCGACTTACTCAGCTGGCATTACTTAGGGTATAAATATCCTCCACATCTGTTGACACAATTAATGTGTTAGACAAGTTTGTCGATTGTTGAATTGATCAACAATGACTGATAGTTGGATCTATTTTTATAGGCTTCAACTATGTTGCATGATACTTTATTATGTGTTGTCACTCTCTCTCTCTGTCTATCTACATTTTCGAATTATTCTGCAGGTCTTTTGATTTTGTACTTTTGCTCAAACATATTACTGAATGGTAGTTTTACTTAGAGGTGTCTTTTTATAATTATTTTACTTTTTTCGGTCTATTTAATCCATATATATGTTTATTTGGATTTAGATATTTCGTGTTCACGAAAAATACCCATTAGGACATTGAAATAAGAACATATTAGTTCAGCGAAGAGTCTCTTTTCGGCGAATTCATTCACTTAGCTGTACAGTCGTAAATATATATACAATTATTTTGTTTGTGTGTGTACATTAGGTTTGTCAAAATCAAAATAACAGTTAGTGTGGGTTGTTGATTACATCATCAAAATAATAAAGAAATTAAAATGTATGATTAATAATCAAAGTTGTAACTAAGTGGGTGAAGATTGGTAGGATGTGAGTAGGGTTACGTAATATGGACATGTTTAGAAAGATTAGATGTTAGTGAAGGAGTATGGAGACAATTATGAAAATAAACTAGATAATAGGTGAAAAGATTGAATGGGTTAGTTACTAAAAATTATTATACGAAAATTGCAAAAAAATTTGATAACAAAATGTTGATGACAAATAAACTTGAAATTAAACCCACGGTAGTAGGAGGGGGTGGAAAAGTTTCTTCTGTGTGCATAACTCAGTCTTTTCTATCCAAATCGCTAAGGCTTCAGCAATACAAAGTATGCGGAAGCTTGTCGATTTTGGAAGGCTTCTTTTGACTTTATAGATGACTTTGAACGACTTCTCCTTGCAAATCGAATGACCAGTGTTGAGTATATGCTCAATAATGGCGCTCCTTATTGCTCCGTTATTACCATATATATATATACATATTACGTAACCCTACTCACATCCTACCAATCTTCACCCACTTAGTTACAACTTTGATTATTAATCACACATTTTAATTTCTTTATTATTCTGATGATATAATCAACAACCCACACTAACTGTTATTTTGATTTTGACAAACCTAATGTACACACACAAACAAAATAATTGTATATATATTTACGACTGTACAGCTAAGTGAATGAATTCGCCGAAAAGAGACTCTTCGCTGAACTAATTTGTTCTTATTTCGTATTCAGCCTGATCTATCTTCTCTCGAGTTCAAAGGGTGACCACTAGCCATATCCCTTTAGCTTCCTGCAAGGCATGTCACCGATATTTATTTCAGATTTCAGGTGAATGTATCATAATAAATTTCAAATCATTACTACTTTTTAATATCAATAAACTCAAAATTTCACTGAGTACAGATGAGTGGAGTTAATGGGAATGCGTGTTATGCTTGCCTTCCTGAGAAGATATTGAACAATTATCCTACAATTTATCCTATAGTATATTACTGGGATAGATGCACTGATGGCTCGGAATATCATCCCATTTTATGACTACATACTCAAATGAACAATGAGTGGCGTTGTTATTTTTTTCACGCTGAAGAATTATTCTGAAGTGGTGCCAACCTTCATTGAAACCAAAAAGAGTTTCTCCGACTCGTTTTGAGACGACACTGCACTACTTAGGTTGAGTGATGAAGACAAACTGGCCACTTTTAGGGTCTGGAATGCCGACTGGTTGAAAAATTGCAGTCACACGACTGGTCAGTTTATGCTGAGTAATTAACATCAATTCTGTAACACACAACGTATTTAATTCTGATGTGTGCGTCTTATTTTCAGGGATTCCTCTATTTTCTACACTTCATAAAGTATTTGAATAAAGTTAACTTTCAACTGAATATACATTTTCTTGGCATGCAGGTTTCCAGAAATATTTCTAGTGAAGCATATTTTCAGATGCTAATGTGTAAGAATTAAAGTGCTGTGAAGGATTAAAATGTTTCAGATGGGGAGATTTTCATATCAAAGGTTGTACACGCTGTTCATTCGGGTTTCTATGTCTGACTAGGGAAGAACTTAGTAAATTGATTGATGTTAAAGTGATTGGTTACATAACTTACAATTTTACAGTGTGTTTCTTCAGATTTATCTACAAGTATCTCAGTTTCGACCAATACAGACTACAAAACCACAGTTAAATTCACGGTATGCAGCGAAGCTCTTGAAGAGGTTGATACACACATGTGTGAAATGTATTCATACACGTGTTATTGACTCTTCTACCTAAACCTCGGGCTACCGGAAGATCCGTGCATCATTACATTGCATCTAATTTCTCGTGCTCAATTTGTTTCAACCTATTAAGCTGTTGAAATGTGACCTCCATTCACATTGTGTACACTCGCAAAATATTTGAAATGCTTAAATCCTGTGGAATTGAAGATTTCCACAAAAGCTTAGAAAGAGCATGATGTTGGTGATGAGACGCTTTAAATCGTATTTACAAACATCTGAGATTGTGGGTACTAACTGTCGTCCCCTGACAGGTAAAATTGAGAGTGTGCAATCCCTCAAGTCCCGCAATATTTACCACAATGGAGGGATTATAATTCTTGAAGGGACCTGTCTCCATGACCTGTGTGCTTGTGATTTAGCCTGTCTGAATGATGTCAGATTATCAGGACAGAATCGGTGTAGCTCTGAGGAGAGATGAGTTGGTGGCGTTGCACCCATCGTGAATTCTCAGTGGTGTACTTCAAATAATGTATGTTTTACATTCTCTAGTGATACAGCTGACTACCTCACGATGAAATGTCGACTGAAACATCTGTCCAGATATAACTTCATATACATTTCTGACATTTTTATTGCACGTGGATGTAGTCTGTCAGAAATATCCTTATTAGCTGATAAATATACTGCTCTCGCCACCACCTCCCTTGGCAACTGGTGACTACAGTTTCCTTATATCACTATCTCATAAGAATATTTCACGAACTTCTCGGTACGACTAGAAAATACTCTCGATCTAGTATTTGCAAATAACTACGGTGAAAAACGTCAATACTTATTCTAATCGTCGTGACATGCTAATATGTGGTAATTTGCGCGAAATGGCCTCCTTGCAACACATATTAGATGTTGCTTTCATGACACTATACAGAATCGAGGGAGCATTTTAAAAGATACAAACTGGTATCCATTTATTGAACTATTTCTAGATGACAAAATCAGAAGCGGAACGAAGGTAACTTCGTGACCGGTGGGATAGAGCAGGTCGGGTGTGAGGGCAGATAGTCGCCACCAATGACACTGACTAGTGGTTGTGCTATATCGTGATTTGACAGAAGTTGGAATTCATGGGCTGGCCGCTGGATCATGTCCAAGTGGTTTAATTATCCAAGGGCTCGCCTTGTCAACGGATTGTCCTGGGTTTGAACCCTGGTGGTGGGTGCACGCTGCTGGAGAGTCTCAAACTAGGACAATGTAAGCAGCTGTCTAGTATTCCCAGCTGGTGTTCCAGTGGTTCAGCTCATTATGAAATCCTGTAAACAAAAGTAACATATTATCGCGAATTATGTCTCAAATTTAGTTGTCCTGTCCAAAATAGACATCCTCCTGAAGATTTAACCGCTTTTGCTCCCCCTAGCTCAGAAAGCTTCGTCGAGAAAAAAGCAAGATTATACAAAATGAAGGAAAATCTTGACGTTGACAGACTGAACATTTTAATTAAATCAGAAATACAGAGAATAAATGTGATCTATGAGCAAACGTTTTAATTATGTAAAACTCATCAGTTTTGTGGAAGCTGGTTAGGGAAGTCACTGTGGATAGGCATATAAATAATAATCCTTATTCGGTTGATGCTGGTACGCTTAATAAGGCTTTAATATGTCGCCCATCAGAAGTTATGATCTTATATGCTACTAGTGAAATAATGACTGCTTCTCTCCTCAAGCATCTCAAATCCTTGAAGCCTACCTTGTCCCTCGCTGCAGATGGTGTAGCATCTATTATCTTCAAAACGTGCAGATGTTTCATGTTATCCGCTCTCTGGTATTTTCAATGAATCGTTTTCCAGACATATTGTGCCTGCATCTTGGAAGGATATGAAGATTGTTCCCGTGCCTATATCACCAATCTGACCAAGTATTTACTTTACACATATTTCCATTACTGCACCTTTTTTAAACGTAACGAAAAAAACCTCTAACATTCACTGAAGGCTCCTAACCTCCCTAAACAATTGGCTTCTAAACAGTGCATGCATGTTAGATGTCACTGTTGTTTTATATCATAATATTGTATCTAATATATACAGAGGTGCTTAATATGCTGGGTGCACCTCCCTTGATTGCAAATCTGCCTCTGACACCATAACTGGACCTTTATTGTTGAACAAGTTTGCTATGACACGGGTAGGCTATTGGACTAGAAGGTGACTGCAGTCCTGTTTTTCTGACAGAAAGTAGTGCACTGTATATAGTGGGAAGTTCTCCACTTCTTTACTTACACTACCTGATGCTCCTAACTCAGTGTGTTGTTCTTTCTCCTCTACTGTTTTCTTTCTTCTCACATGACTTACATGCCCCATTCTGACTAAGCCAGTTTTGTTAAGTATGCCGATGATCTGACTGTTTCCATGACCGTTACTTCTAAGTCAGACTGCTAAAAAATGAATAATTTCTTGTCAGAAATTCATTATTGGTCCCTCATCTCAAATAGTCTTAAGCATAATCCTTCTAAATGTCAAGTGGTTAATTTCACGAGTTGATCACGGATTGATATCAATTAAAAAGCCATTGGAAACGGTTAATTTCACTTTCAGACGCAAGCGTGAAATACATAAACTGGTCAGTTCTCATAGTTCCACTATTACAGATGGTACTGAGGTTAAAACTGAATCGAATGTTAAATACCTTGAACTGTGTATTTCCTCTGATCATCTTTTCTGGTCTTTCCACAAAATGTTAGCTACCAGAAAGATGTTGTTTCATTCAACATTCTATGTAATAAAGTTCAAACGATCTGGTATTACTCAGTCTCTGCTTTCTAAGTCTGTAAATTGTTGTTTTCTGCCTACCACTAGTTAATGCCCTCACTTATTGTTTCCTGGGCTACTTAAGAAAGACTGATATATCATACTGAGAAGGGCACTAAAAGCCATCAGTAGGCTGAATGGGGCATCGGTAAACAAACTCGTTAATACTGTTGTCGACAGAGGACACATGGACTCCTGCAAGAAACCAGTAGATATTGTCTTGTAAGAACCTGAGCATACTCTCGATGTACAACTCTCTCCTCACATCTAATTAGGTAGATGTAGAAGCAACTGCAGAAGACTGTACAACTGTGTGAATACGTCTGAAGACTCTACAATACCTTATTTGCCCGCACACACTTTAGGCAATTAGAAGACTGCAATGCAGAACACTACCAACTTACTGCGGAACTAAGATTTAGTGGTCCTCGAGTTTTCATTAACATATTGTTGTCAATATTTTCCCTTAATTCAATTTATATTCATATTCATATTGAACGATATTGTCAGTGTAGATGTCCTGTTTTATTAATTATCCCTGCAATGAGATCAACGGATGCAATGCTGTACTACGTGCTGAAAATTCCATATTTGTGCCGAAAATACTGTTTGGAATGGAGCTATTATTATTATTAATTTACATACATGTATATATCTATGGAAGTAAATTTTTCAATTTTTGATACCTGACAGCTTTTAAAAGTAGTCATGAAAGGTGGTGTTTATCTCAGTCACGTGTTTCAGTGTCACAGCGTTATTCGTATTTAGGCCTACAAGAAGTTGGAATTATCAAACTCCACAGCTTGAAATCTTCAGCTTCATGTACAATAATCATTATCCGCTGAAGGACACAGTTAATCTCAACATTCACAACAAATATTCATGTTGTAATCCGAACAGTGCGTCGGTGGCACACCGGTAGGATACTCGCCGACCGTGCATATGTTCCGGGGTTCGATCATCGATCGATTCACTCCAGTATCTCGCTAAGCCAACGGGCAAAGAGGGAAGGTTAGGCATGAAGCTGGCGATCTCATCCTGTAAAAATAAGCACCACTGCTGCCGAAACTTGAAGGCTCTAGCTTGAAGCCCTATGTTCCACTGGGAACGTAAAGGATTAAAAAAATCCGAACGGTTTTGTAGAGGAATTCTGCCGAAGTTTTGAACGAATAAGGATAGCATTCAGCCTAATATCAGGTCCCCTTCACCAGTCTCCGTGTCTCAAATTATAGCACTTTCAGCATTTCGGTGGCAAGTGAAATAAACCGTACAAATGAAATGATGTTCATATTTTATTTATGATGAGGCAGAGAAATTCGCTTAATTTCACTGGATTATATCTGTGTGTATATTTTCGAGAATTCGGTGTTTTCTCAATTCTTCATTCTCGAATTAGCTTATTACTATTGAAATATTAATCAGCACTATTATGGCAAATATGAATAATTAATGAGTCAGAAAACTAAAGTTATCTGGCTTAAAATGAGTTGGTCATCAGTGTCAGAGAGTGAATAATTCTTACATGTATGAAGATAAATGTATGTGGTTCAAGAAGGAAATAGTTCGGATCCTGGAGATTCGAGAAGCCAGTGAGTGATTGAAGACATTTGTTGATGCGGCTGGAAATCATTCTCAGTGGTGTAGATGCATTTACTGATTGTGATCTGCCATCTCTAATAAAGCCTCGTCTTTTCCAATGTAACCGTTCGTTTTCCCTCCATATTAGTGCTTATAATAGTAGCCGAAACAGAAGTAAGTCGTCCACTGACTTTCTACACAAAAGTTATTCAATTCAAATGTAATTTAACAGCTAACTCTGCTGACAAAGATGTGGGATGGTTATTGCTTTACATTTCGGACATATTATGGCCACATTTGTCATGTCCAATCTTGAAAAGACGTGGCTGAGTTTTGTAATAAGGGAAAGAACCTACGATCTCCAATATGTCGATGATGCGTGGTTTGTCTATGGTGATATGAATTACGCTTCAGTATTATTTGGCCGTTTGAATGAGAGCCAAACTGACATAAAATTCAGTGGAATGGAATATGGACGTAATGAGTTCAGTCTTCCGAATCTTAATTCACGAAGAAGAAGAAGAAGAGAGAGGAAGTGGTGGCAAGATCGAACAGTGGATGCATGGAAAAGAAATTTGACCTGGACAATATCTTATCTATATCAATCAGCCTCTGTAGTATCAGCTGGAAATGTGGATTAGTGAGAAATCTATATGACAGAGCGAAGAGGCTATCTTCACCCAAGAAGCTGGGGACGAATGGGTATCGAAGGTGAATAGTCCCAAGGAATGGCGCTGAAGAAGACGAGGAAATGAGACACTCAACTGCTTAAAAGGAAAAGTGATCATTTGTGTGGAATTCAGGGGAGAAGTAGTACCATGAAAGACTGACAAGAGAGTGCATGGAGCAATAAAAGATTCTTCGCTTCAGCTAATTTTTACATATCCGCGATGAGTTGACTTAGAATGCTTCGGAGTTTCACAACCTCTGGGGAATTAAATACTTCTCATAAGTAAGTATTCCACTTTCAAAAGAGGCAAAACACCACATGAAAATGAATTCCACATGCATCTGCTTAAAAGGCTAGAGAAGACAACCTGCAAGATACACTGGGACCATCTAGTTGTCGAGGCGACGGACCATTTACTACACATATTACTGTGATACGTAAATATTGAAACAGTCGAGTTCTAATGAGAAGTAATTCAGTCTGTGTGCGACATTCCTTGGCGACTTACTCAGCTGGCATTACTTAGGGTATAAACATCCTGTGCATCTGTTGACGCAATTAATGTGTGAGATAAGTTCGTCGATTTCTCAATTGATCGACAATGAATTGTAGTTTGTTGCATTTCAGTGGGCGCTTACACAAACAGTAAGTGCGCTTTTGATTTTTATAATTCGTGGCCGTGACACATTTGATACAGCCGAATCCTTCGAGAGGATGCAATTCGATGTCAACAGTGTGGCTTGCTAGGTAGTTATCTAATTGAGTGAACTCGTTATACAATGATTGGAATGTAGAATGTGCCAGTTAATTAGCAGTTTACAATGCACACACCACAGTTTACTTGTAACTCACGAGTAATTGTTGTATTTCTACACTTTCTTCACTGAAAGATTTTCTCCTCTCAGATGGTGTGGGTGGGGGGGGGGTCAAGTGAAGCAGGAGCCAACTGTGCTTGAATAAACACATAGAAAGGTTAGAATTTCTTATTATTTCAAAATATAACCGATACATTATCTGAGAGATTCACATGTAGCATGTGTACAATCTCCTCCCTTTATTTGTGCGTGAATCACTTTTATACAGAATTTCAAGTTTTTTCCGGATTGTTAATCTGTATCTGACGCTTTAAAGCAACTAGTGTCTTGAATAATATTCCATATGAATATATTTAGATTAAATTTTGCTTACTCTCCATCGCTTGAATTAAATTCCTTTTCAGTTTCTATTGTCCTATTCAACACTTTCACTGTTATTTGTGCTTCCTTAAGTTGAACATTTAGTTTTTCGCTAAACAAATCATGCTAATGTTAATGTTGACTTATCCGTTTCTAGTGTACGTTTAAAGAATAATGCCAGTTAGCACTGACTGTCACCCCTCATATTTTATCTCTGTGATTAAAGCGTAACTTCTGGCAATATACTGTGCAAGGCAAGGCGAATTTCTGTATGCAGTATATTTATACATGTTATCACTCGTCATGCCATAGCTCTTTTGTGAAACTCGAATCAATAAACGACGAGGTGAATTTCAGTCTGAATATAGCATGAATAAAAAGTCATGTTAGGAGAAGATGAAAGCCAGATAAACAGAAGTGGAGGGAACAGGATAACCTTGAGATGTTCTGTTGAAGTTCTATGCTCCACTTGGAAACCAAAAGAAAATACTAATGATATTTATGTGTAAATATTGTTTAGACTACTTTCTGTCTGGTGAAGGCTACTATTATTTATTTATTTAATTCCACATAGCAATGAAGGAGATAATAATTTTCAACTTGAAATGGACGTTTTAAGATTTGAATATAGATTACAAGAGGCATAGAAACAAAAATAATTACACAGGATTAGGATATAAGTGCAAAATAGTTAATCTAAACGGATTGCAGGTTTGATCAGGAGAAGCATGAAAACAAACTTAAAATAACTGATTTTATAAATGAAAAAAGTGGGATGGAATGAATGAATGAAGACAAAGAGAGAAAAATATACACACATAGACCACTTTTATCTGCATATATCAATTCATCTGCTCTTGCGCAGCTAGGTACATAGGTCGTTCTATGCGGGTCTTATCAAAATGTGTTAGAGAACATCATCCAGTATGGCTGCAAAGAGGAGGCACTGGTTTAGTCAGAAGTATTATTATTATTATTTCCTTTAATTCCTAGAGGAACATAGGGCTTCAGCCATGCGTCTCCATTGCGTCGTCTCTGCTGTAGTTTCACTGGTCAAGTACCATAACTGAACACCTCGTCGATACCTGTCATAGCATCTCAAGTGACTCATCATTCAGAGTCATTTACAAAGTAAACAAAAATCTACCGAGGGCAGTGTGTTTCCGACTTCTGTGTGCTGCAGAAGCTCTCGCCATATCCATTGAAAAGCCGAAAGGAAATAGTCTAGTCTTTACAACTACCGTGGACCTAGTTCGGTATGTTCCCTTATCCTTCATTTTTTTGTTTCGTTTTGTTCTCTGTGGGTAATTTTCTCTCTTTGTCTTTATTCACTCGGCCCCATTTTTTTCAGTTATAAAATCAGTTTTTCTAAGTTTGTTTCCATGCTCCCCCTGATCACACTTGTAATCCGTTTAGAATAACCATCTTACAATTATATTCAAATCTTGTGTAATTTTTTGTTTCCATGCCTCTTGTAATCTCTCTATATTCACACCTCCTAGCTTACATTTCAAGTTGAAAATTTTGATTTCAATTTGTTTCCATGCTTATTTTGTTCACCGCTGTAATTCGTTCTATCCCTGCGTAACTTTCGTGTCTACGCCTCTTGTAATTCATATCAAATTAAAAATAATTATCACCTTTTATTCGCCTTTAAAACTAGTATTTCTCCATTTATCAAATATTAATTTTGCCTACATTGTAACTGTTTTCTAATCCGATGTAATCTTGTCTGTAAGACTATTATTAGCAATACTTTATCAACTCATGATTTTCTGGGTTTCATTATTTGCTAATTTATTTATTACTTACTTCATTACAAAAAATTACCTTTCTAAACAAGAAATTACAGATGTTTAAAAAAAGTTAGTCATATATTGATTGGTTCATCTTTCTTGATACCTTCTTGTCCCTTAAGTAAGTAAATAAGTAAGCAAGATGGTATGCCGATTGGACACAATACCTTTTGATGTGATTTTGACACGGAAAATTTCACTTCACAAATTAAAGATTAAACTCTCTAACTTGATGAAGTGAATTGGAGGTCGTCTTACTCTTTTCATCAGGTTAGAATAAATAAATTTCCGCTTTGTTCTGCCTACTGAAGTCACTATTGTTTTTCAAAGTAATCGAAGGTGTTGTTGTTCTCAATTTATTTCTGTTTTTTTGTGTGTTAACAATACACACGCACAAAATCATGAAGTTGATATAAAAACAAAGGCGGACGAAAACAAAAACACGGAATTTCCGTAGAAGTTGAACACATGATTATGACATTCGGAAAAAGCCACTAATTATATATATATATAATATATATATATATATATATATATGTTCAGAGGGCGTCAGTGGCACAATGGTTAGGACGCTCACCAATCATGCAGATGGTCCGGGGTTCGATCCCCGGCCGGCGCACTCCTTTACCTCACTAAGCCAGAAATAAAAAATAGCTGGCAAAGAGGAAAGGTTAGGCATGAGGCTAGAAATCATATCCTGTAAAAATTAACACTGCTACAGAAACTTCAAGCCTATTGCTTGAAGCCCTATGTTCCAGTGGGAACGTGAAGGAATAAAAAAATGTTCAGAGGGAAAAAAGTGATAAATGTTCTCTGAAAGCGAGATTGACTAATCAACTCCAGGTTTATTTAGCCGAACGCTTAACTGTCTGATTAGTTTAAAGCCAACAAGTGATTTACACACTATCTAGTCCGTCACCTGGAAACTGTTGACAGATATGATGACAACACTGTAAAAAAAACTAAATTCTTCTACAATAAATAATTTTTAAAGAAAAAAACAAGCGAAAAACATAAGAAATCAGACTTTTGCAGAGAGTTTGTCTCAGGACTGGAGAGTAATGTTTGTTTAAACTTATATATTTAACCCCATACTACTCGCAAAAAATATATATTAATATGTAAATGAAATATGTACAAGTGACTTACCGTAGAAATACTGCTTCTAAGATTAATAATACTTCTTTTTCTTTAACTTCCCGAAATTGTAATTTACTTTTCAAAGACTATTTAAATATTTATACATATTTACGTGTGAGAGAGAGATTACAAGAATTTCGAGATAAGAACGATTGGTTGACTAGCCCTGTAAGCCAATCATAGGATAGTGTTGCAAAAAGGAGGGAGGCGAAGGGAGCGGAGGGGAGAATTCCTAAACTGTTACACATAGACAAATGAGTGGATTAGAAATTATAATACTATGTGCAAACCAATGAAGAAAGAAAGTCCATATTCTTTAACCTAACCATGTTTCTTTCACATACTTCCTAATTTTCTTTAATAACTAACTGCTTTTAGCGTGTAGGTTGGAATTTACTCATAAACCTGTAGGCTGTAAAACAGTGATCCACCTTCAAGTGAGACGATTCACTTGGAAGTGTACTCAACTATGAAGGATATTGCGGAATAAAAGCAAAAGAAATATTGTTTCGCAACCAGCTTCTGTGAATAGATAATTAATACTAGAATGACTACTTTTGCCTCAAACTTTGGTTTGAACATCCATCACCCCAGTTATTAGTAGGACTAATTAAAGTAAAGTGTATTGTAGCACTGGTTATAGGGGTTCTGTTGAATACTTATATACGCGCTATTGACAGATTGTGTATTGACTGGGATGGGAGCACAAGTGAAACTAAAGCAGGACAAACTTATTCAATTTTATTACGCAAAATTGATAATATAAGCAGAAGAAAAGTTGCAGTTGCAGATTTCGGATTTGTATATATAAATATGCATATATATTGCAGGTATACAGTTTTAATTGAGAACTTTACTTTGGCGTAAAATTTAATTAAGCTTCTTAATTAAGCTAATATGATAAACCATTTCTGCGTACTGCGCAAGAAATTTGCCAAGAAACGTTCGCCTTCTATTTTTCCGTTTTTAAACTAAAAATAAGTTCTCTCCAAAAGAAATCATACAAAGTAGGCGGTGAATACACTTAGCGGTAACAACACCACTCACATATTTATATGTGATGATTATTGAGTGGGACTAGTTGAAGCTTTGATATTTAGTAGACATGCATCAAAATGAGTACTTTAAATAGGTCATTGACATGCGAACATGCCCTAGAAGAAGAAGAACCAGATCTTCCAAAGGAAATCTCCATTTAAAATAGATGCCCACCAAGATTTTTTTGACGAGAGTATCAAACCAAAAAATTTCAGAGGGTGAAACATTAATTGTTCCAAACAAGAAATTGTACTTGAACTTGCGTTTCAGTGGATATTTATTAACCAGAGGTAGTCTTAAGAAGTGAGTTAGTTTCACCATATTTGAGAAGAACATCATTCTGAGCAATTCTAAGAATAGTGCTCTCCAGTCCTCTACTGATCTGCAGAAACCTTAAGGACAATATCTTGCATCTGACAACTTCTATGTACATGCATATATATGAGTCCACTTGTTCTTGCGAAGTCATGTAAATGTGTCGTTTGACGCCTCTCCTGTTTAAAAGGGTTGAAGAACACTATTTCGCATACTTGTAGAGACATAGTAGTGGCTCTATAGAGAGTGCAATATTCAACTACCTTGTCAACACCGGTGATTCCATCTCAATAAACGCTTCCTTTAAAGTAATCTACAAAGTGAAGAAAAATCTGCTGAAGACGATGTGCTTTTGTCTCCTTTGCATTGTTAAAACCTCAGCCATTCAGTTAGAAAAACCAGAGCTATGCATGCAAAAGAAGGTTATTCACCTACTTCTACTATCGTGGTGACAATCTCGTTGATTTCTACTGACTTGATTTTTGTTTGTTGTTTTAAATTCCTTGTAACTTGAGTAAAATTTATTTTGATAAAGTCTCACAGTGGTGTTATACAGGAATATGTTTACTGATGACGTTTCGAGTACAATATATTGCTCATAATCAAATCAAGTCACTCACACAACTTTCTAACTTCGTTTATATAATTCCATCATTTTTCATCACTTGACTTGATTGGTAGTAGTAGTATTTTCCATATTTATGGTATGAGTGATGAATCATTCCTATTGCAAGTGTTGAGTGTAAACTCGATGAACAAAGATTCAGTAATCAATCTCTCTCTCCACCTACCTATATTACTTCATCACACAATCGGGTGGGGGGCGAGTTAAAACTCTAAGAAGTAATATAAGTAGGTGGAGAGCGAGACAGATTGATTGCTGAATCCTGCCTGGTTCATCGAGTCTACACCCAACACGTGCAATAGGATGCTATGACTCATCACTCATACCGCTGGAAATGTAGAAAAGGCAAACGATAAAAAAGACAATGGAATCATATTAATGAAGTTAGAAAGTTGCGTGAGTAGTGCCTTGATTGATTATGAGCAGTAATAAGTTGTGCTCGAAACGTGGTCATCAGTAAATATGGCTGTATAGCACATTGTGAGACTTTATCAAAATAAATTTTGCCCATAATGGAATTATGCTCTACCACAGAGCACAAGTTCTATTCTTATATCCTTATAACTTGTATTTCTTTATAACGCTTAAATAATTCCATATTTTCCTTCGTTTTTATGTTCATCCCGTTGACAACTTGTTAAATTATTCTTAGCGAGTAACTCTAAAACGCCTGCCCCATTACTTTTACTCACTGACTAACATTAACAACTCTGGTTATGACAACTCATCACTTTTGTTACTGTCCTTTCTCAGGAAGAAACTATACATAAATTCGATTGTACAGCTGAAGAAAAAATGAATTCGCCAAAAACAGCCTCTTCGCTGAACTACGTGTTTTGTCTTTATCAATTTTTCTGGGACACGCATGTAATGCAGTCCCCGAAAAAAAAAGAATAACAGTTGTTCTGACTAATAAAAATGTTGGTGAAACACAGTGTAAAGGATACTTTTGGATTTGCTGAAAGGATAAAAGATTTAAATGTTGACAATAAATTCGTGATATCATTTGGCGTATCTTCCTTATTCACCAATGTACCACTTATGAAAACAGTGGACTTTGTATGCGAAGAACTCAAAAGAAGAAACATCGATGTTGGCACTCCTTTATCTTTTATGAAAGACCTTCTCTTGAAATGTACAATGAATGTCCACTTTTTATTTAATAAGGAACTATATAGACAAATCGACGGTGTGGCAATGGGGTCACCACTAGGACCCATTCAAGCCGATATTTTTCTTGCGAAACTAGAAAATGGGTCTTTGAAGGACGTAATTGATGAACTTGAATTCTATTGTCGGTACACGGATGATACATTTTTGATTATGAAAAATGAGTAGGAAGCAAAAAACACCCTGGATAAATTTAACGAAGTTCATCCTGCAATAAATTTTACTATTGAGAAAGAAAAAGACTCTAGTATTTCATTTTTAGACGTCCTTATGACCAGAAAAGAGGATGGCACAATAAGAAGTGTATATAGAAAACCTACATCAACGGGTCAGTATACTCATTTTCTTAGATTCGTGCCCTTGAAATACGAACGCCATCTGATATAGTGCTTGGTTCACAGAGCAAGAGCAATTTGCTCGGATGAATGTCTTCATGAGGAACTTAATAATATTAAACGGTTGCTGAGTGAAAATGGTTATCCCGAAAAGTTTATTGATAAGAATATGAATCTAAAATCAAGGCAGCCCAAGGTACCAACGTTTCCTAAAAAGGATTTATTCTTACAAATGCACTTCCTTGGAGACGAAATCAGCGAGATACTAAAACAGAGTCTTAGAAATGCGGTAAAAAGAGCATTCCCTGCTGCCAAATTACGCTATATCTTTAAAACCACTCCTCTTTTGCGTTCAGGAGTAAAAGACAAACTGCCTAATTTCGCCTCCTACTCCATGTGTATCTACCAGTTAAACTGCTCCTGTGGAGTGAGCCAGTTTCATAGGCCATACAATGAGGCGTGTTTCTCGTCGAATTCCCGAACATCACCCTGTGTGGTTAAGCAAAGGACAAACAAAATCTATTCGTAGCGCTATTAAATCCCATCTTGTGGATACAGAACACGAGATTGGTGTAAACAAGGCAGCTTTCAAAGTCATTTACCGCATACCTACGAACCTCAATTTTGCCTTAGGAGTTCGACGACTAAACATTGCTGAGGGTGGCTGTGGGGATCCATATTAATAAGCCTAATTTATGCATCCAAAAGAAGTTATTTTAGTCATTATGATTACCGTTGCCATTCAGGTTTGAATAATCCGGAATTTTTGTGAAATTTCCTTAATTTTAATTGATATTCTATTTGCTACTGTATCTTTGTTATTATTATAATTTATGCATCTTTAAATAAACTGTAATTTCATTGCGATCTTCCTTTAGAAATCGACATTATTATTTAAAAAACGCCAATATTGTTAATGACTGCTATTCTAGAATATTCAGCGTATATAAGTATATAAATATATATATGTAACTGTAGAGCCAGAAGAGGAATTTATGGAAAAGGATATTCTTTCCTCAATTATTTTTTATTTTATATATGTCTGAATGAATATTTTTGCTATAATAAAAATGTTTTGCTTTAGTTAGCCTCAAGAAATCGAAGGTTGATGATACAGAAGTTATTTCTATATCAGAGATATAATTTATAGAATCTAAGGCTGTATGTAGCCAGGCTGACACTTTTCTTTAATTTGTAAATCGCTCTAAGCAGCTTGATTTTTCCAGTTTGGAATGTAATTAATAAATGCTGGCATTCTTAACTATCTGGCAGGAAGCAATACAGTAGTCTTCCACTGCTTTACTCCCGCCGCCCGGTGTCCCTGAAGGTGCTATTGTTAATCCTTTTTCTGTCTTGTTTCTTCTTACATGACATGCCTCATTCTGATGAAGACTATCTTTTTTTAGTCTGCCGATGATTTAACTATGTCTCTACTGGTCACATCTCAGTGACCCTTCCCAAAATGATCCTACATTAAATCCCTACAAGTGTCAGACAACTAGTTCCACTTTCAGACATAAACGCGATTTACCCGAACTGATTCGTTTCCATGATTCTTATACAACTGAAGTGGACTTCAGTGAGACAGAAATTGTATCGAATGTTAAATACCTGGCAGTATAACCATTCTCTGATCCTCCCTGATCTTCTCACATCATTTTAATTTGTAGAAACGGATTCCGTATAAATTTGTACCCAAGGGAAATTAAAACAATGTGGCCTCAACCAGCTTCTACTTTTACAGTGTTTTATTATTATTATTGTTTCTTTTAATTCCTACAGGAACATAGGGCTTCAGCCGTGCGTCTCCATTGCGTTCGGTTCTCTGCCATTGTCTTCACCTGGCTCCAAGTCTGTCCACACGTTTTCATCTCCTCTTCACATGATCTCCTCCAAGTCACCCTTGCACTGACAACCAACTCGCCACTTCCCTTTTGGGTTCCACTCGAGCGACGGCCCGTCTTGTGATGTCACTTGATGGTTTCCTCAGAGTATGGCCAGCCAATCCATCTCCATTTCTTCCTGCCTATTTGTTTCACAATCGGTTCCTGCTAGGTTGGTTTGCTCCCACAGGTCCCTGTTGCTGATCTTTTCTGGCCGGCCATCTGATCTTGAGTAGTATTGAGCGAAGGCAGCTGTTGATGGTAGTCTGTAGTTTGTTTGAGATGCTCTTTATGACGCGCAGTACAAGTCTCTGATCCGTATAGTGAGTAGCACTGACTTCACATTGGAGTTGAAAATCCGGATCTTATTTTTTACATGTTGAGTGCTGTTGACCTCCACACAGACTTGAGAGTAGTGAAAGCTTGTCTTGCTTTTCCGATCCTTGCTTTGATATCCTCGTCAGTTCCGTCCGCCTGTAGTTGAAACGATGCTTCCCAGGTAGGTAAAAGAGGTTGATCCGTAATGAGGCGATCTGATTAATACATGACTTGCTTCTCCTGAATCCAGCCTGTTCTGGTCGAAGTTTTTCATCCAGGACTTGTTTGATTCTCTCCAGGATGATGTGGAATGGACTTCAGTGAGGCAGAAATTGGGTGGAATGTTAAATACCTTGTAGTATGTCCATTCTATGATCCTTCCTGATCTTCTCACATCATTTTAATTTGTAGAAACGAATTCTGTATAATTTTCTACTTAAGGAAGTTAAGACAGTGTGGTCTCACCCAGCTTCCACGTTTACAGTGTTTTATAGCTCTTGTATTCAACCTATCCTTGTTTATTGTTATCCCTTCATCTTTACTGAGCTACTCGAAAGAGAAGACTATACTACTGCGAATGGCAGCTAAGGCTGTCTGTAGTCAGAGTGATGCACCGCTCTACCAACTTATTCAAGAAGTTAGCAAATATTATCTCGTCGAAGAAGAAGTTAGCATCTTCCATATTCACAACAATCTCATTGCATCTTATCTAGTAGGTCTAGAAGCAACTGTAAGAAACTGCATGCTCAGACAGCTAGACATAAAAAACTCTATCACACTCCACTTGATACTCAGTCTCTCTGATGGAAAAAGGTTAGATATGAATCTGCTTACTTTTATGCCATTTCATATCTCTAAACAAGACAGACAAGTCAGTGAAGACAGTGTTCCGGCGTTTAAATATATCAAAGAAGATGCATTCAGAGTTGGCTGAATTTCATTCTGAAATATTTGTCTGAAATTAAATGACATCAGTCATAGTAGCTGTTACTATAAACTATAAGTTCTAACTTATGAAAGTCATTTAATTCTGAAACACAAATTTTTCTCTCGAATATGACTTTTATTCTTAAGGTTCTTGTGTTAGTCTTCAATTGTGATAATAATAATAATAATTTGCTTTATTCCAAAAACAGTACTAATGATACAGCAAGGAATTTTCAGCATTCAGTGCAATATTGCATCTAATTTACTCAAAAACGACAACAAAAATATAATAAAAAATAAACATTACATAATAATAGTAACAAAACGTTGTTATAGCAGCTATTTAGCAAATTACTGTATGCAATACGGAGAAAAATATTCATAAAATATAAAATTATAGTAATAATAGTAATAACAACTAAAATAAAAATAGCAAAGTTATAATTAAACGATAGAAAGGGTGACACCATAAAATTACAGAAAGATGAACAATGAAAGGGTCGAATTCACTTTGTTAATTACATAGTGACTTATATGTTTCACGTCTAACAGAGTCTTCATCACATGAAATACGGGCTAAATACGGTATTGTAGAACTTTTGTACTTAGTGGTTCGAGCATATAACTTCTAATATTGACTTCTCGTCCTACCTGATGAGATACAAGGGGATAGTTGTGAATAAAGGGGGTGCAGAGGGTCTGACAGTACGGCCTTCGCCCACTTTGTACAGGAATTTATGTGTCTCTTGACTATAGTATTGGCGAGCTCACAAGCCCTACTCACGGCATTTAATACCCTTCGCAATATGACATAGTCTTTTTTAAGAAGCCCAGGAAAGATTAATGGAGAGCAATAGAGTACAATAGGTAAAATACAGGAGCTTAAAAATTGCAGAACTAAAAGTTGGTTGATACTTGATTGTCTTAACTTTTTAATGTAGAAGGTAAGACGAAACATTTTCTTAGAGATTGATAAGATGTGGGATGACCATGAAAGGTCAGAGGAAAGAACTAATCCAAGGTATTTAATGCTTGACTTGGTTTCAATTTCAGTTCTATCTATGCTACAGGCATCATGGGAACTAACTAGTTCATGTATGTCACGTCGGTAAATTGTTTCAAAAGAATTTAGGCAATCTAGAAAAACAACATTCAAGATTTATCAAAATTTGGAGGCTTATTCAGTCATTTCATCAGTAATGTAAATTCCCAAATGTTTATAGCTTTCACTCGTCTTCAAAATATCAATTTAAGGATAATAAAATTTACAGTATGTTTGATACGCTGAAGAATTCTCAGAATGTGGTACAATATCGCCTCGGATTGTATCTGTAAAGTAAATAATAAGAGGGGAAATAATGTCAAGGAGAATGGCAGTTTAAAATTAAGTAGAATTAGTGACGAGTTTTTCGGCGGTACAGCTGCAGAGCGCTAACCAACTACGCAGGTACTCCGGGGTGCAATCATGGCCCGACACACTGCTAAACCTTGCTAATCCTGTAGTAAGGCCGTAAAGACGGGAGGCTGGGCGTCAGCCTAGCAAACACACCCCACAAAAATAAAACTATTGCTATTGACACTTTAAAGCTCTAGCTTGAAGCCCTATGTTCCACTCGGAACACAAAGGGGTACAATAAAATAAAGACAATATAATTAGTGAAAACAATATGTATATATATATATACATATATATATTGTAACAATACATGTAACCTACGAATATTGTTTTCAATTAGACCTCATCAGGCTTCACTCCAATATACAAAACTTTACGAGTCAATGTAGTTAAATATTAACTAGTAATGGTGACTTAACAGTAGGATGATAAGATTATGCACATAAATTGTGCCGTTGTTCATAATAAAAATGATTGTATTGATTACAAAGATGAAAAAGTGAAGCCACCAGAGATGACAGGAATAATCGAAAACAGCTCGTTTAAACAAACAACTATTCAGGTGGAAACAGTCGATAAAGGCTAAGAAAAACTAATGCTAGATCGTAGGAGAAGTAAATAAAGTGTGTTTTGATGAATATGTGTTGAGAATAAGGAATGATAAGAGAGGGGTTGAAAATATAGGTAAGGCGTGGCGGTGACGAAAACTGGTGGTAACGTCATCATTTCGTTAAGCTTTAATTCGCCCCAGGAGGAATAATGGCTGCACGAACGTTTTTTGAAAGCAAAGTCTAGGCAGTTCATGAAAATCGTGCTTGTAACTGAAAAAGAAGTTCAAAACCTGACATTTTGGGAAGATTTAGAAGGTAGAATCAATTCAGTTCACTTTCTTACTGGAAAGTCAAGAATGGGAGCTGCTAGTGTTAGATTGTAGCGGAGAAAGGAAAGAAGATGGGAAGTTAAACACTAGTGTTTACAGAAAACCCACACATTCAAACAGACATTTGGATTTCCGATCATCCCATCCTATGTCAGTAAAAATAGGATTGGTGAAATGTCTGAGTAATAGGGCACAAAAACTAACTAGTACCGAGGAAATTCTAAGACAGGAAGTGAGGCATATAAGAGAAGCTTTGAAACTTAATATTTACCCTGATAAATTAATCAGGAAGTATGAAGGGAAATGTAAAAATAAAATAAATAATAATAGTAGTGATAGTGATAATAATAATAGTATTAATGCAGACATGCATGTCAAACATGGGCAGCACGAAGACAACACCAACAATAAGGAATCTTAATCATCAGTAGCACTTCCATATAAAGAGGGAACTTCGGAAATCTGCTGCAGAATTCTTAACAAGACAGGAATAAAAGCGGCATTCAAATCCACAAACTCAATTAGAAACGAGCTTTGTCGGCTAAAGGATCCTGCCTGTACGGACAATTAAACAAAATGATTTAGTTTATGTAATACCCTGCTGGAATGATTGTCACGTCAAATACGTGGGTCAAAATAGTAGAACATGGGCAGTCAGACTAGCCGAGCATAAAAATCTAGCGAAATCTGGATTAGTTGACACTAATGAGAAAAGAAAGCTGGAGAGTAATCCAAGTGTAGTAATCCTTAAATGCAGTCGCACACAGTCATTCAGTAGGATGGATGAGATAAGATGACAGTTTTAAAATCTAATGTAACAGGGTTGAGGCAGCAGGACTGATAACGGAAGCCTTAATTACTAGTGATGCTCAGATTAATTTCCAGGTTTTATTTACTGGGACAGCTATCTTCCGGTCTTCACTGGATCAGTCATATGCGTGCGTGAATAAGTAAATGAAACCGAACGAATATTGCGAAGCCTATTATTTCACCTTTCAGCACAAGTAATGTTTAAAAAAATAATTGCTTCGCAGATGTGTAAGGTGGCAATGTGGTAACTGCAGTTAAATAAGTGTGGGTTTTCATATGGTAATCGATTTCCATCACACCAAAAAAGTACTGCACGCCACACTAATGTTCAGGTATATTTACATTTACAACGTAGATATCCTCTTTAGATAAGAATTCACAGAAGCCATACAGCATTGACTAAAGAGTAGTCTGGAAACCAAATAAACAGTATGGAGTGCTGTACTCCAAATCATCATGAAACTCATTGAATAGTTGGCTATGTAACAGTGATACGTGTCAAGTGATCCACAACGGAAAGCTCAGAGAGGAGTTTAAAGCCAATACATGAGTAGGATAAGGTTGCTCACTACTATCACTGTTGATATTCCTGATTGTGGTGGACTGGACTATGTGTCAGACTGTGCGTTGGGAGTGGGAGGAAAGGAATACACTGCACTGACCGATTCAAAGACTCCAGAAGGTCTGCATTTCGTGTGTGGATGACTTGTTTCTGGTGTCTTACAAAATCGGCAACTTACAGGCTAAAAATGGCAACACACTGGCTGAAGAGGCTGGCGGTGAAAACGAGACTCCAGGTGAACACAGAGTAGACGGAGGTGATGAAGAAAACCAACCGACACCTACAACAACCACAACCACCAACTGTTACAATCAAAAAGACAGAGATTAGAAAGAGGTCACTTCATCAACTCATCCGACTACTAAGCGCCGTTTCAGCTGCAGGCAGTCGGAAAGCACGAAGATGTGACGTCTGCATTCCACCACAGTACAACCAACAAGATTAGTTTTGTCCATACAAATCTCAGTGAAGTCAGTTAGATAGTCATCCAGTCAATCAGTCAGTCTGTCAGTTCTCCACTATGAGTCAGAAACATGGCTGGTGTGTCTCGAGGAGTATTTCCAATATGTGATAGACTTTCATCAACAGGTGAATTCACTGGCTCAATACTGAAGATCAAATAGATGGCGAGAATGAAATAGCAACAATAAACTCTGGCTGGTTGGCTGGCTGGCTGGGAACGAAGTAACCAAGAGCTGATTGCTCAACAAACACGTAGGAGAAGAGAATGGAGATGCAGGCGACGGTCGAATGACATTGTGCCCAGTGCAAGCCATCACTCAAACAGAATGGTGGTGGAGCACGACGAGTGTGTCTTCGGTGCAAGGAAGTCATGAAGGAGGAGATCGCGTGAGTTGGATTTGAAGATGAGAGAATATGGGGGGTCTTGTGACCAGTTGAAGAGGACAGCAGGGAATAGAACGGAGTATAGATGTATTGTTTAAACCGTATATTCCACTCGGAAGCAAAGGAAACAATAATAATGCCATGAAACCGATTAGAATTACATTATCTGTTTATTATGTCAATTTTCCCCATAAGATATTTGCTCAAGAATTATATTTTAGGATCAATTCAGCAGAGCAAAGCTATAAAACTGCACAAAACGTGAGAGGATATTACCGATTTTTCCTGTTTAATAATGTGGACTAAATTTCTAAGCTCTTATTCTCTCCGAGTTCAAACCTATATCTTTTCCGTCACAGACCAGCAATATTAAATATACATATATATTATTCACTAATTTTCTGATAAATGTCTTAATTGTTTGCTTGGTTTCCACTTTTGATTTTAAACAACCCTGAAAATCAGATTTAAGCAAGAGCGTGCGCTATATACTGCATAGTGAACACTGTGAATTAAAACTTTTTATATACGTTATCTGTACGCCTCGTCATTGTTCACTTATTCAGAAACTAATTATCATTCAGTTGAGGTTATTACATTTTAATTTATTCGTTTATTCATCGTTAGTTAAAATATTCTTCCAATCTGTCATACAAATTGTTTCCAGTTTAATAAATAAATGATGGTGAATTAACGTCACGCAAGCGTAACTTCAAAATCATAGTAAATAGTTGTACCAACAATAATAATATTATTAAAAATTAATAAATAAGTAAATAAATTATCTAACAATAAACACTAGCTAATAAATACTTGTAAGAACACATCAGTTGCATGGTTAATAGCATTGTGAACATGACCTATCTTGAGAGGTATAGTTGTAGACTTGGATTCTGTTAATGTGTACAAGTCTGCGAATAACAGCAGAAATCCTGTAACCAATCAACCAAAATCCCTACGAACCAACCCTAGAATATCGATGAGATGTTCACTGGCGACTTGCCCTATTCAGGAAAGCAGTTAACTGGGGTTCTAGTGGGACGTCGTGACCAGCAGGGTGCAGCATATCGGGTGAGAGGACAAATACTCGCCAGGGAAGACACTAGCTAGCGGTCGCGCTATATGTGGTGAATTGGCAGAAATTAGAATTCATGGGCCATTGGATCGGGTCCGAGTGGCTTAATGGTCTGCGAGCTCGCCTCGTAACCAGAAGGTCTTGGGTGGTTCGAACTGCAAGGGGGTGGGTGCGTACTGATTATAATAATAATAATAATTTACTTTATACCAATACAGTACTTGTGATACAGAATGGAATTCTCAGTATTTTTACTACAGTATTGCATCCAGTTAGTACATTATCAATAAATAAAATTCTACGTAGATCAAGGAAATCTCAGTTCATTATGACAACAACATATTGACATGTCGGTAGCAAAGCCAAAATTGAACAGTGTTTGAAGGTGTTAGAAAAATAGGTGCTGTCATATTTACTGGCGTAAGCGGAAGAAAGAAACAAAACAGCACAAAACGAAATAAAAGAAAAAGGAGAGAGAGAAAAGGAAAAGAAAGAAAGAAAACGCTGTACCTATAAATGATATGAGTTGGAAAGACGAGATCCAGTTGTTCTACTGACTGTTTAGTGAATTATAGGTACCACGCCTAATGCTTTCCTTATCACACAGAACACGAGCTAAGTGGGGTATGGTTGAGTTTTTGTACTTGCTAGTGCAAGCATATAGTTTTCTATATAGACTTCTGGTTTTGCCCGATGAGATACAAGGGGAGAGTTGTGAATGAAGAGGGTGGTGTGAGATAGATAGAATGGATTTGGCCCATTTTTCACATGAATCCATGTGCCTTTCAACCAGAGTATTAACAAGCTGGTTAAGTGGCACGTTGCTTACCCTGCTGACAACCTTTAACATCCTGCGTAATATGTTATAGTCTTTCTTCAGTAGCCCGGGAAAAACTAAGGGGGAACAATAGAGAATAATAGGCAGAATGCGAGAATTAACGAATTGTAGGAGTAAGGGTTGGGTTATACTAGAATGTCTTAACTTCTTGATGTAGAAGGTAAGACGGAATATTTTCTTAGAAATCATCAAGATATGAGACGACCAGGAAGGATCTGCGGATAGAATGACGCCTAGGTATTTAATTTTCGACTTGGTCTCTATTTCAGTGCCATCTATGTTGCACACCTCGTGAGAGCTAACCAGTTTGTTTAGGGCGGATTTATGGCTAAAGGTGAAATCGACTGTTTGGCACTTGGAGGGATATAAGGTAAGACCGTTTTCCTTGGACCACTGGCTGATTTCTGACAGAAAGCCATTAAGTTTAGGGCAGTCGCTTTGACATTTGACAGGCAAAGATACAGTCAGGCCGTCAGCATATTTGACAAAATTAATGTCATTTGATGATGGTAAGTCATGAAGAAAGAAAGAAAAGAGAAGTGGGGAGAGTACAGAGCCTTGGGGGACACTAGCTTCAGTGAGCAAAGCAGAGGAGGATTTACCTATGTCCCAGGCACTATGACGAAACAACTGTTCAGTACTCCCAGGATTTCCAGTGGTTCTCTAACCAATGTCAGCTCGTGATGAAATCCTGTAACAGCAGAACTATTTTTCGATAAAATGTAGACCATACGATTACAAGTGTTTGTCTTAGGTGTATACGTTGGCGAAACTTAAATTGTCAGCACTTTCACCATAATCAGTGTTAAATACTTATCAAAAGAGTTTATGTCATTTCATGTAGTGGATTGATAGAATTCAGTCTGCACGAGACGAACAACTAGACACATTGCATTACTGACTGCCTAACAGCTAAAGGAAGTATCCACTACAGTCTGAATGCATATCAGTTCCGAACACTAATAGCCTATTTGGTAACTTCGCTGGTTGAAGCACTGGATGACGCGCGTTCGAATATCACGGATTAGATCAAGAGAAGGGATACGCTTTGGTGACTAGTGGGTGCCAACAAGCACGCCACCTGGATATACACAGCTTCCCGCTAATTGCCTCCTGCCATCGAATAACAAAAATTCATAGTGTCGCATGATGTCAAGCCGCCAGACTTGACTGGTAGAATTCCGTCTGAGCTGATGAGGGGACTAGACTTCTGATACCAGTTACTTACTGTATAGTGTTCAGTCAAAGTAAACAAGAAATGTTTAGATATTTACAACTTCCCAAGTAATAAGAAACAATAATTTAAAAAGGCAAGCATATGATATGTCAAAAATGAAAATACCACTTTAAGTTTTTTTTATAGGATTCCCAAACATCGGAAGTGCTTCAATGGTGATCAGAATAACGCATCCTGATGCACACTACTGACACTAACTGATTGATACGACTGGGGGGGCAATTGGTTATATACTGCTGTCAGAAGACAACATATTGTGATCTGAACTGTTTTGGTCTCTCCTTAGAAACCTTTGATAAATCTTCATCTTTAACAATGGAGTTTAGAAAATTCCAAGCTTAAATATGACTGTATAACAGCAGACAGATTGTTTGATCTTATTTCAGTTGAAAAGGCTGACTTATGCATTGAGCGTATATAGTTTGAGGTATTTTTAAAAAAACGCATTTAGAACGATATCACAAATGAACACTAGCAAAAGTTAATTTATAGTAATCATCAAAGGTATTAAAGACACTTTTTTGGCGATAATGTAAATAAAACTGTGCCTTCTTTTTTTAGCAATTATGAGAGTAATGGTGTCTTTCAAAGTAGAATTATTTCCGCCAAAAGTAATCAATAAACAATTCTGTATCTCATTCAAGACCGATATTATTAGGATATGGAGTTCGATGAATTCATCACGGGGTTGTAAATAACTCATGTGGTCCAGGATTTGATACTCGGCCGACGCACTCCTGTACCTCGCTAAGTTAGTAATTAGTCTGGTTAGGATGGAAGGTTGGGCATGAGGCTAGCAACCTCAGCCTGTAAAAGTAAACACCACTGCTACCGAAACTTCAAGCATCTAGCGTTTTGTTTTTCATTCATTGGGAAATACGAAAACCTATATTATCATGAATATCATATACCCAATGCCCAACTTTTTTCAAACTGTCTGGCTTGAAGCCTCCCTACGTTCCACTAGGAACATAAAGGAATACAATAATAAATAATGTGCAACGTGATGGCGAGCTACCTAGTGGAATGGTGGCCACATTGCAAACCTGACTGATAGAATTCAGTCTGCACCAAAGAAAGGACGAGACACACCACACTAGTTACTAGTGTCCAGTCAAAATACGCACCGCACTCTTACAGGAGGCTAATCGCCGGCCCGAATAGCTCAGTGGTACCGTCTCTGACTGCAGCACTAGGTGACGCGAGTTCGAATCTCAGAAGGGATATGAGTTCCTTTAAGGTTGCAGACACTCCTGCCATGCCGACGAGTGCCAACCAGCACGAAACCTAGGTCAAGCAAGGCTTCCTGCAGATCGCCTCCAACTATCTAATTTCATCAAAATAGCAATGAGTCCCGTAAAATAAGTCTATAATTCAAATTTTTTTTTCACTCAAAAGTAGTGGTTTAATGTAGTATTAATTTTAAAATATACAGAAGAACACATTATGGACAGAAACTCTGAAAATATTCAGTATTCAGAGTTCACAGTACATAAAAAATATAAGAATAAAACTCGTGCTCTGTGGTAGAGCATAATTCTATTATGGCTAAAATTTATTTTGATAAAGTTTCACAGTGGTGGTATACAGTAATATGTTTACTGATGACCACGATTGAAGCACAATTTATTGACGCTCTTAATCACATCAAGGCACTACTTACACAACTTTCTAACTTCATTCATATAATTCCATTATTTTTCATCGCTTGACTTGATTGGTAGTAGTATTTTCCATATTTCCGGTATGAGTGATGAGTCATTCCAATTGCATGTGTTGAGACTCGATGTAGACTCGATGAACAAGGATTCACCAATCAATCTCTCTCTCCATCTGCGTATATTACCTCTTAGAATTTTAACCCTCTACCACCCTATTGTGTGGTTGTGTGTTAATGTATGCAGTCCTATTGCCGAGCTATTTTCTAAATTACTTATCTTCTCGGGGTCAACCATTCTTACCTTAGCTAAATTCGCATGTTCCGACAATCTGACTACCCCGACCGACTAGTTTGACCTATGTAGTTGACCTTACTCACAGTCATTGCAGGGTATTCTGTAAATTATATTATTTTGTCTAATTGGGTTCACCGGATCCTTTAACCTACAGAGCTTGTCCTATCTGAGTGAGTTTGCAGGTTTAAATGCCATTCTAATTCCTGCTTTATTAATAATCCTACGTAGGGTCTCAGATGTCCCCTCTTTATATTTTAAAATCACTGTAGATGCCTTATATTCTCTCTTATTTATATTGTCATTACTAGTTTCACAATTATTTTCATTTTACTTTTGACCTTTTCTGATCTTCCCAATGGTATTAAATAACCACCCTATATAAAATTCATTCTTTTACGTACTACCGCTGCTAGGGAATAATTTAGATGCCAACACTTATTTAAGTAGTCGGTGAATGATTATTTTATCATTGCGGAAGAATCTGAATTATTTATTGGCAAAAATAGACCAGAAATTTCCACTTAGAGGTTTGAGTGTATTTTTCAACTTCATATGTTCTCCTGGAAAACCAGTATTCGATTGTCGAACGCGTCTCACCGCGTGTTTCAGCCAGAGAAGTTACCAAATAAACTATTAGTGTTCGGAATTGTTATGCAGTCAGACTGTAGTGGATACTTCGATTAGCTGCTAGGCAGTCAGTAATGCTATGCGTCTAGTTGCTCGTCTCGTGTAGGCTGAATTCTGTCAGTAATAAGGATAACTGTAAAAGTGACAGTCTTAATGGGTCAACGATTATTTGGTATCTATATATGTGCAGTTTGAACGAAGCCCAAAGGCCTCCTGATAATATGGTGTTGTACTGGAAATGTATCCGAAGCTATTGGTTTACCTACGGATCAAATGTATTTCCCATGTAATGAAAAATGTAGTCTATTGAACATTCTACTAAACAGCTACAGGCATTCAGCTTAAGAGCAACTAATATATTTGGTTTTTTTCATACATGAGCGAGGTATATTTGGCATGAAAATAATCATAGTGAAAGAGGACATAAAAGAATCTTTTGAGAAGTGGTGTTAGAATCGGTCAACACTTGGACAACTTAGGGATGGTCAGAATAGAAGCATGCGAATAGTTTTATGCCTACCAAGTTTATACACTATATAAAAATTCCTGAGTAATTCTGTTGTTATTTATCAATATATTATTATAATTTCCTACGGTTCCGGGTGGAATATACGGCTTCAACAACACATGTCCACTCCATTCTGTTCCCTGCTGTCCTCTTCAACTGGTCACAAGACTGACATACGATTTCCCCCATTTCACCCTTGCGCCGGTGACGCACTCGTCACTCCTCCATTCGAGTGATGGCCTGCATTGAGCACAATGTCATTCGACGGTCGCCTGCATCTCCACTCTCTTCTTCTACGTGTTTGTTGAGCAATCGGCTCTTCGTTGCTTCGTTCCCAGTCAGACAGCCAACCAGCCTGCCAGAGTTTCTTGTTGCTGTTTCATTCTCGCCATCCATTCGATCTTCAATATGGAGCCAGTGAATTCAACTGTTGATGAAAGTTTGTAACGTCATGGAAATACTCCTCGAGACACACCAGCCATGTTTCTTACCTAATATCGAAGAAGTGACTAACTGACTGACTGACTGGATTTTATTTTTTTATTTTTATTTTATTTTTTATTTTTGGTTACAGCTTGATTCCACACCGTATTTTCAGTACAAGTGTGGAATTTCTAGCATGGATATCGGTAGCCCAAATATACAGGCCGACCATAGATATCGGGTGTGCGCCGGCAGGGGATCGAACCCCGGACCATGTGCATGGTCGGCGAGAGTCCTAAACACTGTGCCACCGACTGTCTTACTGACTTCACTGAGGTTTGTGTTGAGAATACAAATCTTGTTGTTTGTGCTGTGGTGGAGTGCAGCAGTTGGAGTCTGAACCGACTTCATGTTGATGAAAGCGTATCTTGTGTTTCTTATTCTGACTGCTTTTCACATCTTCATGCGTTTCGACTGCCTGCAGTTGACAGGATGCTTCGTAGTCGGATGAGTTGATGAAGTGGCCTCTTTAGAATTTCTCTCTCCTGTCGATAGTGGCTGTTCGTGGTTTTGGGTTGTAGTTGTTGTTGTTGCGATTCGTTAGTTATCTTCATCACCTCCGTCTACTCTATGTTGAACTGGAGTACAACACAATAATTTTGTGAACAAATCCGTGACATAATTTCGTGTTTATTTCAAAGGATTTAGTATGGTTGTCGGTGAAGCGTTCTTCTGTGAAGATAATTCTTGACCACATCACTGAAATAAATGCATAGGAATGTCTCCACTACTTTTCTATTACTGGTGATATTATTATTATTATAAATGCACGAAATATATGCTGTTTAATTTTCTTCGGATAGGTAGAATTGAAGAATTTCCTGTTTTCAAGCATTGGTTTGTGGAGATTTTGATTGACCGGTTACAGGATTTCGTCATGAGCTGACCTCACACCTGGAAGTACTGGACAGCTTTCTCGTCCTAGTCCGGGGCTCCTCATCAGTACCCACCCACCATAGTGCTGTTAAAACCACCCAGAACCTTCTGGTTGCAAGGTGAGCTCGTAGACCATTAAGCCAACGGGGTCCCATCCAGTGGCCAATCCATGAATTCCAACTTCTGTATTTGTCCTCACACCAAACCTGCTGCACCCTGCTGTTCATGACTTCCCACTAGAACCCTTGGTAACCACCTACCTGAGTAGGGCAGGTCGCCAGTGGGCATGCCATTGATTTTCCATGTGTACTTTTGAGGAGCAGGAAGTAAAGTGACTACATTCAAATAGATGAAGATGTAATTTAGTGAAGCAAATTAATTTTCAATTGAAAATAACTCAAGCAAAAGAATCAAACTTATGTAAAGATGTTGTGTAAAACGAATATGAGGATTGAATTTTTTATTTACCAAAATAGAGATAATATATTGTGGAGTCTGATTTTTTCACTCTGATAAATAGAGTGTTATGCAATTTTCCGGTTATATTGGCGCTACTATTGTTAAGTTACTGATCGCCAAAATGGTTTCATAGTCATTTCTGTCTAGATAACTGCCTAGCGCAGTAATATCGAATGTTTTCTGTCAATAAGGGAAAAGGTGTCAGCGTGCGAAATTCCGTTTAACGTAGAGTCAATTCGGAGATGTTGCTAGAGTTGCCTAAAATTGTACTCTACTGTTAAACAATGTCGCTATACTTCTTCTACTTCCCTATACTGAAGGAAAACAGTAATATGAAGTGTAAAATCTGGTATTTGATAACCATTAATAATCCTGTGGCTCCTGTATGGAACATGGGGCTTCAACAACACTCACATCATTCCATCGTGTTCTCTACGGTAGGTACCCTTCAGCTGGCTTCACGATCGCTCATATGCTCTTATCTGCATCCCATACCATCTAGACTATGACCCCATTGTCCCTCACCCGACAGATGGCCTGGCGCGCGATGTCACTCAACCATCTACCCAACACCTGTCCAGTCGAACTCCCTTTAATCCGACAGATTTGTTGAGAAGTGCATTCATGATTGGGTCTTTCCCATTCGGTCTTAACATGGAGCTACAGAAGTCAGGTAATGATAAGTGTCTGCGACAGACTGTTAGAAATGTTAATAAACAGAAAACTAGTAGCTCAGCGAAGAGTCTCTTTTCGGTAGCGAATTCATTTTCATAGCTGTACAATCGCAAATATGTACACGGTTGTTTTGTATGTGTATATACATTAGATTTGCGAAACGAAAATACAGTTAGTAAGTTCAGATGAATTGGATGTTGATATAAGAGGGTAGTAACAAAAGTGGTGGGTTGTCAAAAACGACTGTTAAAGAAGAGTTACGTAATAACATAAATAGTTTGCTGAAAGAGTTGCTCCCAGGGTGTACACGGAAAAAAAAATAACATACGGAATTACGCAAAGGTTTTAAGTAGATAGAAAAATAAGCATACAAACAAAAGTTAAGTCAAATCAAGCAAACAAGCAAAAGTCAAGTCAAATCAACGGAGTTGTTACCATGGGGGTAGAAGTGGTTGAATAATTTTCTTTTGTATGCATGGTTCTGGTTCTTCCAAATGAATGGCTAGGGCTTCTGCAATGCGGAGAAGGCGGAAACGTATTGTCTTTGGAAGGTTGTTCTTCGCTTTGTAGATTACTTTGAAGGAGGCGTTTGCTGAGATGGAATAACTAGTGGTGACGAGATGTTCGACTATTGCACTCCATATACGGCCACTACTTCCTTTCTGCAGCCACGGTGGATAGTGTTCTTTGACCCTTTTTGACTGGATCCACGTCGAATGACCGACGTATCTGGCTCCTCAGCAACAGATGAACTGATATATACACTTAAAAGTGGTCAGGTGCTGGATCTTGCGCTTTGGGCTTCTGCAGATCAGTGGGCGACTGGAGAACACTACTCTCAATGTTCCCGTAAAGAAAGTTCTTCTTTAAGAAATGAAAATTCTCCGCTTAAAGATATCACTGAGTAGGTCACCTTTGAAGTCGAAGTTCATATAAAGTGTCTTTTTCAGCATCAATGGCGTCTCTTGCTTTTGGATTTTCTATTTGATATTTTTGTCTATGAATCTTGGTGGATAAACGTTTTGTATGAAGATTTCTTTCGGGAAGTGTAGTTCTCCTTCCAGGATGTCAGAGCTGTAGATGCATCGGTTTCTTTTTCAACTGATTGGTACCTATCTGTAGAAGCTTGTCAGTTGGCCGTTCCATGTGGGTTTCGTATGGATGGATCTTCTTAAAGTTCCGACAGCTCTCCTTATAAGTTCAACATCAAGAAAAGGAATTTTAGATTCATTTTGAATTTCAAGAGTGAACTGTGCAGCTGAATGGTATTTGTTGAGTATTTGTAGTAACTGATTAAGATCGTGACCATCATCACAGATAATAAAGATGTCGTCCACATATCTAGCATACAATTGGAAATTATATATAATATATATTTCGTGACGCGTACGCCAAGTTTCGGATGCATATGGAAGAACCGACTTAACGTTAGTGTTGGAAATCCGAATCTTACTCCTTGTGCTGCAGATTGGAGTAGGTTTCCAGACTGCTTTTAGATTAAAGGTTGAATGTCTTGCGTTTTTGATCACGGTTTTGACATCGTCATCGGTGTAAACTGCACGCAGTTTAAACGATTTGGTTTAGATAAGTGAAAAAAGGGATTTTCTTCAAATTTTCCCCGTTGGTAGTGATTGGTGGTTCTTGTTGTTAATGGGGGCTAAGTGTTTTTATCACTTCTGGCGTCTCTGTGTTCACTCGAATCCTGTCTTTGCCACCAACCTCTCCAGCCAACTTATTAGTTTTCACCTGCGAGTTTTCCGGTTTTTCTGACATTAGGCAGCATATGGAGTCTCGATAGCCGATTGCCTTTATGTCAGTCTAACGGATTTCCTTTCTCTCTCCCGCACAACGTCTCTTATAAGATTCAGCCTACCACAAACAAGAAATATCTTCGGCGATAGTACTCAGTGTTGTATTACTCCTTCCTACCTTCAATCCATAGGCATCATCGAGTTTTCTTTTTTTGTTTGTTTGTTTTTTAATCATCTGTCATGTGAATAATTCCATATCATAGTAAAATGTTTCTATTGCTTTTGACAGTCATTTTAGATAAGAAGTTGAAAGCGTTGTTTTTAATTTACACACTATCGCATCTGTAGTATGATTGCTTTCCTTCTTACTTAGTGCTCCTTTTTTTCTTTTCTAATTTCATCTGACAATGGACTAAACACATCATGAGAAATAATGAGTAATGCGGCGAAGTTGTTCCCCTTTCAATGGATTTATGTTAATTGGTTATGTTTCCTGTGCGCATAAATCATTTGTCTTCAACACAATCAATGAAAATGAGTTAATGATAATAATAATAATACATTTTTTGAAAAAGAAGAACAACAACAACAACAAAGGAGGTACCATATCTTGACGGTTGAATAATTTTAACTAATCTTCAGAGTTATTTTGTATTTCATTCTTTTTTTTGTGATTTATGTAACAAAATGTCTCCTCCTGTAATACTTTAAAAAAAAAGACTGAATGGTTTCCCATGTTTAGATGGGAAGAAAAACTAGATTAGTTAGTGTTTACCGTGTATAAAGAAAAGAATAACTTGTAGGTAACCAGACCAATCTCTTGAGAAAAAAAAATGAATATAAATGAATACATTTTTATTAAATAATTTATGGTGAATTTCATTTCCTTTGATCTTGAAATTCATGTCAGATACCGTCATCAGCTAGCTACCTGTTTTCTTTCTTTTTTTTCTCCTGTAAGTAACCAGACGGCGTTTTGTAGTTTTGCAATGGTCGTTTGTTTCAAACAATCTCAAGCACTAAAAAGATGGAATGCACACTCGCTTAGATTACTTGCGGCTGAGACACATCTTTGATGAAGACTGTAACTCATGTTTGGCCTAGTTATATGCAGTAGATTCTATGTTGAGCGTATTGGTTAAGTTCTGCTGAGGCGCTTAGGTTAGGGTAAGGATCACTTATCTTATGCGGGTAAAAAACTTGACGAACGCGTCACGAGAACCGTTTCCAACAGCTTGCTGCAGACTTTTATCAATGGCCGACTTCGTTGCCTACATAGTGAAGATCTAGTGGTCAGAAAGGATGAGCGGCGAGAAACTCTGGGAAGGAAACGATCATGAATGTGTTGTTCAACAAATATTTTGAAAAAATGGAGTGACATCGTGCGCCAGACTATCGCTCCAGTGGAGCCCGAGTTGGAAGCGAGAAGTTGGTCATAGGTCGAAGGGTGAGAAAAACGTTGCCATATGAGGGCGAAATAGAAGCGTATTGACAATTTTGGCGCCAATTGAAAGTGCTTACGAAGAATGGGATGAAACGATGACGTGCTGTTGAAGCCCTATTTACTATTCGGAACCCAATTATTATTATTATTATTACTCACCTGGGCTCCAAGTGGCAAATAAGACCTCAACACCACATCTCCGTCCTCTGCAGCGCTATTTATCTGGTTCTACTATTGACTACGGGCTCTAGTCTGCTACTCACACGATCGCCTTAATACACTTCCAGGACGCCGAACTCATTTTTTCCATTAAGGGTTTTACCTGAAAGCCTGGAGAGTGGTTTTACTCAGTGGTCCCTTCAGAGCCAATCTTGTCACCTCCATTTTATCAGACAGATTCATGATTTGTTAATTCCCAGAGTTTCTTGCCGCTTATCCTTTCTGACGATTCAATTTTCACTATGGAGGTAGCGAAGTCAGCTATTGATAATAGTCTGCAGCAGGCTGTTGAAAATGGTTTTCGTGACGCCTTCACCAACTTTCTGATCCCCATGGGAGAAGCGACCTAATGGTTTGGTCGAACACCGGAATTTCATCCTTGATGCTCTGGAGTTTAGAAGGTTTCCAGTGACGGCGGTCTGTCCTGTTTTTCCAGTTTTGACTTTGACGTCTTCATCTGTACCTCCTGCCTGTATTTCAAACGATTATGTCAAGAAAAGTGAAGGAACTGGCCTCTTTTTGTTTATCGCGTCGAAAGTGATCGGTACTGTTTGTTGTTGTTGGTTGGTTATCTTCGTTTCCTCTGTCTTCTGTATTTTTACTTGAAGTCCCGCCTTTGCTGCTTCTTCTAGTAAATTGTTGGTTTTCCTCTGTGGGTCTTCCGATATATGTGACAGTTGATATAAGTCGTCCAAGATGTCCAGATCTCCAAGAATCCTCTCACTTCCTGCACCCAGTCTTCCGAGGAATCCAGCCCACTAAAATTAGCAATATCACCAATGGTAGTAGTGTGCAACCTTGTCTTACTCCTGTATTCATTTCTACGGCAGGCTTCTCTAGGTTGTGGATCACCTGACATGTAGCATGGTCATACAGCCAACTGTTGAATTAGATTGATAAGGCTTTGTGGCAGGCCACAGAGTTGAGGCAGTTTCTAAATTACTTCTTGGTACGGCCAACGCTGTTGAAGACTTTTCCAAGTTGATGAAGTTGAGGTAGGGATTTGACTGCCATTCTATGCTCCACTGCACGGTGATGCGTACAGTGGCAATTTGACCCACATATAGTTTGCCTTTCTTGAATCCAGTTTGTTCTGAATAGAGTTCTGTATCAACTGGATCTTTTATTCCCTTCAGTATGGCACGACGTATACTTTTGGTGGCATGGACGCCAGCATGGTTCCACAGTAAGTGTAGAAGCCTAAATCGTCCTATCTTGGTAGCTGAAAGAGCCAGCCTTTCTTCCCATCAGAGGGTACTTCCCTCCCTTGGAATCCAGGGGAATAATAGGTATAAGGTAATTATAACAAACTGCAGCATAATATCATGATGTAAGAGAAAAGGATTTTTGGTGTTAGGTACAATAAATGGTTATGATGACTTGCACTTTACAATTCGCTGAAACCGAAATCTCGGAAATAACTACCATTTACTTTTAAATGAAACTATATGCCTTAGACAAGCTATTTTCTCGTCTACATAATTTTACGCATAGCCTTTATTTCATACAAGCAATTCCCATGATTAGTTTGAACAACGAAGAAAAAGTGAACACATTTGCAGTATGACATGAGATCGTTTTATTTTCTGAATTCTCATCAACTGCTTAAAAAGCCTAGAGAGTATTTAAATATAAGTCACAAAAGGTTTCACCGTCTATTTCTCTCTCTCAGTGATGTTGACAGAAAGTGTAAGAAACCTAATTTCCAAATAATGTAACTGGACAGATTATTCATCGCAAAAAAACTCTATTTACAGTATGACTAGACAAGAAGTGGGGCAAAACAGAGTTCAAATTTTGTTTAAAAATGGAAGTTTGACTTGAAACAAACTCAAACCACATCGGAAAAGACAATGAATTTGTGCATAATGTGATAAAGAGTTCAACGGGGTTAAAGTCAAAAGTGTGCAGAGGTAAAATTTGGGAATCTACCAGCGAGTTCAACTCAGAAAGACGTAGTAAGAATGAGAACTGGGTCAAGTGTTACGCAACAAAAGTAAACATAAAAAATCACGCAAACAAGCCAGCTACAGGTACTTGGCCAGTGAGAGATTTTAATCATTCACAATATCTTTCTATATAAAGCGATCTGGCTGCAATCTTTCAATAGCAATGAGTTTCAGTTTACCTTCACTTTCCCCAGTGGAACACAAGGCTTCAATCTAGTGGCTTGAAGTTTCTGTAGCAGTGTTTATTTTACAGGATGGGGTTGCTAGCCTCATGTCCAACCTTTCCTCTTCACCAGCATTATTTCTGGCTCAGCGAGGTAAAGGAGTGCGTCTGTGGGCGGGAATCGAACCCCGGACCATGTGCATGGTCACCTAGCGTCTTAACCACACAGTGAAATAGTATCATTTACTTGATGACAAGGTTTCGAACAAAATTTATTGTGGTTCATAATCATATCAATCATAACCACACGACATTGAAACTTGAGTTTCATAGTTTTCTTCATTCTCTCCTATTTGTCGTCGTCGGGGTAGTAGAATTTTCCAGATGTCCGGATGGACAGGTGTTGAATCATTCCTATTACACGTATTTGCAGTTTATTCGATAAACAAAGCTTCTATTATTAATCTCTCCCTCCACACCATTACATTAGATTTTAAAACTGTCACCTTGTCCCATCATCCTACATTGTATAGTGGTATGTAATTGCATGCAAGGAGTACTACACCGGAGTGATTCTCCAGCTTTCTTTTATGATTAGTGTCAACTAATACAGATTTTGCTCGGTTTTTATGCACGATTAGTCTGACTGCACCTGTTCTACTACTTTGACCTATGTATTTGACGTGACAATCATTCCAGCAGGGTATTACATAAACTAAACCATTTTGTTAAATTGTCTGCACAGGATCTTCTAGTCGACAAAGCTCCTTTCTAACTGAGTTTGTCGGTTTGAATGCCAGCCACTTTTATTCCTTCCTGCCTTGTTAAGAATTCTGCAGAAGGTTTCCGAGGTTCCTTCTTTGTATGGAAGTACTACTGATGATTAAGATTCCTTATTGTAGTCATTGTCTTTATGCTGCGGATGTTTGACATGCATGTCGTCATTAATATTACTATTATTATTAGTAGTGGTAATATTATTATTATTAACACTATCACTACTATCATTATTTATTTTATTTCTACATTTTCCTAAATACTTCCTGATTAATTTATCAGGGTAAATATTAAGTTTCACAGCTCTTCTTATATGCCTCACTTCCTGTCTTAGAGTTTCCTCGGTACTAGTTAGTTATTTAAACATTTCACCAATCCTATTTGTACTGACGTAGGATGGGATGATCAGAAATCCAAATGTCTGATTGAATTTGTGGGTTTTCTGTAAACACTAGTGTTTAACTTCCCATTTTCTTTCCTCTTTACGTTGCAATCTAACATTGGAAGCTCGCCTTCCTGATTTTCCAATTCATAAGTCAATTGAATCGCCTCTACCTTCGAGATGATGTGTTCGAAAAATCTATCTATATTCTGTGTTTTAACCTCAGTGAATGTGTCATCTGCATACCTCCACCATACTTTCGGGGTGGGGGTTAACTTTTAAGTCGCTATGTTTTCCCACCTATCCATGAATATATCTGCTACAATCGGGTATATTGGTGACCCCATGGCAACTCTCAGTTTACTTGTATATTTTCCCCTGGAATTTAAATACTGTGGAAGTCAGGCATAGATGCACTACCAGCATTATGTCCTTAAGTGGCACTTTCGTCCTAAGTTCGAGTTCTTGGTCGGAAATGAGTTCGTTTCTGACTGCCTCCATAGCCATATTTATTGGTGTACGTGTATATAAACTGACAATGTCAAAACTAACCATTTTTCTTCATTATTAAATTATCTAATCTATGTTTTATTTCATAAGAATCTGTTAGTCTAGCTTTTGAGTGGCTTTTAAGAGAGGGGGTTAATACCATGGCTAAATATATTTAGATGATTCATAAGTAGGTGAATTTCTAAAATCAGCTGTAGGCCTAATAGGGTATCCTGACTTATGAACTTTAACAACACCATACATCCTGCTAGGAAGGAATACTTATCTACTTTTCACTGTGTTGTCGAGTGTTGCAGGATGTAAAGTGGAATCAACCGTTAGGTTTCCTTGTCTGAATTTAAGATTTTATTATATTCGATTAACCTTATAAGCGGTAAAGAACAACACTTTTTCCATTTCATTGTGTAAACCGATCAGTCAGATTAATTTTAAACGGAGTTCAATGCATTTATTTAAACATTTATTAATGGTAAATATTTCCTTACATACTAGTACGAAAACCAAAATTTGTGATAATTTAAAAAACCAATACTTGGAGATTGCGTCGGTGGCATAGCGGTTAAGACGCTCGCCAACCATTCACATGGTCAGGGTTTCGATCCCCGGCCGGCGCTAAGCCAGTAATAAAGCTGGTAAAGAACAAAGGTTGGGCATTAGGCTAGCAACTCCATCCTGTAAAAATAAACACTGCTACAGTAACTTTAAGCCTCTAGCTTGAAGCCCTATGTTCCCCTGGGAACGTGTAGGAAAAAAACAAAACAATTGAAGACCAGATTTCAATTGGGGGAAAATATACGCTACATTTAGGTCGCAATATTTCAGTGTGTGTGTCATAATTATTCTAATGTCAAACTTATTATTCATATTTTGCAGATTTGTAATAGGAGGTAAAGGAGACCATTTTTAAGAATGCGAAACCCTCATTATAACATTTTAATTCCGGGTAGTTACTCCCCTTACAACAATGATACTACACTGCACATTACAGGGATATTGATAAGCCTGTCGACCAGAAACAGGTAGTTACAACTGAGTTCCAGTGGATCAATACCTTACATATATATATATATATATATAACTTGAAGAGACTACACAATAAACAGTGTATAGTAAACATTTATTTAAAATAACAAAAATATTTCCATAGTAAAATTTAGAACAACACATTTAAACAAACAAAATTGTTGTTTCAATTATATCTCATCATCACGCTTAACTCTAATACACCTACATAACTGTACAAATGAAAATTCAAATATAAAGCAATCATGGCGTTATGTCTATAGGATAATAAGATTAGGCAAACAGATTGTAATGATCGAAATAATAATAATAACAATGGTTGTATCAGTAATAAGGATGAAAAACTAAGGATAAGCCAGATAGTCTTCGACATCTATGTGCACTTATTTATAAAGCTGCACCTGCAGTGACAGTTATGTTGGCCACACTACTACTAGACAGCTTAGTCAAGCAATGTGTTAGTGAACATCTCCCATCATGGTGGTGTGGCAAAGGACAGACAGGAACAATCCATAGCCCAGTTTTGTCACACTTAGTTGATAGTGGTCATGTAGTGGAGAAAACGAGGGCTTTCAAAGCAATTCATCGTATCCCACCGAATCTTTCCAAGAGACTTCGTATTCGTCTGCTGCACACAGCTGAGGCAATAGTCATTCGAACGATTAAACCTGAACTATTCATTCAAAAGAAGTTCGTACAGCAATCAATCAAACCATTCAAACCGAAGTTATGCGTGCAAAATGCGAGAGTAATCAATTTCTCATCACCTTGGTAAATGCATTGTGATTATACTGACTGGTCATCGACATTAGTGATATCACTAAACTGAGCGAATTTCAATCTCATGAACCCCAATCTTCTTGAATTGCTATGTGATGATCTCATAAGCTAACATGGTTAATCAGAATTTCCTGTTTCCTGTCTTCACATGGGCTACCTGTTACTTCTCAGTTTTGAATGCATGTCAACTGATGGCGATTCGAACTGGAACATGTAATGCTCACATTTCCGATAAGTCAACTCTTCCACATCATGTTCTCTACTACCATGCAAACATCGAAGTGTGTTAATTTCACTCATCATTGAAGGTTGTAATTCCAGGTGGTATGGGGATGATGAGATTCAGTGAAATACAACGATATCGACTTATCCTGCGAATTTATTCTTCCCTCCCCTAACACGAAAATTAACAAGGTAACCTTGAGGACGAGATTCCCAGATATATGGTTTGAGAAAGTGACAGTCGATAAAAATGAATTTTATTTTGCCTTGCTTAAGTTAATCATTTCAATGTGTAAAATAGTAGGATTATTTAGTCATAGGTTTAATGTATCAGTGATGTTCAGTTCATTTAGTCTCAACAACCCACAAGGGTTCAGGTCCACGTTTGGTGAATGTACCGGAGAGCGGACTTCTTTCACAGTGGTTTATTATATTTTCCATTGTGTCGATCGCTTCTCGAAGATTGCTTAGCTGTTGTACTGAACAAATGCCAGCTGACTTTGTTTTATATCCACCGAAGGTTTGAGAAGATAAAAAGCACAGGCAAAGTGTTATCAGTAAGCAAATTCTTCTTGTCATCTGTAGAATAAAAGGAAAAAGGATGAGAGTAAAGTTATATGGATGGACAAATTGGAATACCAATAATTCTCTATATAACAAATTTTGATATAATTAAATAATAATGTAAATATTTTAATATATATTGAATATAATATTAAAGTAAATTAATTTTAGTAGCTGTGTAGTTTTTCAGCCGATGCCAGGCGTGAAAAAATGAGGAGACACAGGCGTGGGGCTAACGGCCCTACCCTAGAAAGCCAATCAAACTGCCTCAGAAATATCAACACACAAGGTGAAATATTAAAAACGTGACTATTAAGTATAGAAGAAATGTTGTTACATGTTTTACGAGCATAGCAAGGAAGATATGTATGCATTATAATAAAGGTTTTTGTATTTCCCAATGAATAAAAAACAAAACGATATTGTTTTTACTGACGTTAAATGTCTTAATAGCATAGCAAGAAAGATATGCATGGATGACCACTTACAAAATGAATTTGAATATACTCGCGATTCGTTGACGGAGATGGGCTACCGAGTAGTTTCTTAAAGAAACAGATGAAAACATTAGAGAGAAAATCTCAGACTATGACTGCACGTGAAAAACCTGTATTTATTAAGTTACAATTTAATGGTGACTTATCAAGTGGGATTTTATTCCAGAGACTTTCCAGGATTATACGAAGAACGTTTTGCACAGCTAACCTACGTTTGTCATTCTCTAGCCAACGAATCATTGGGACACAAACGAAGGATAAGCTAGATAGTCTTGTCACATCTGTGTGTACTTATCAATTCAACTGCACCTGCGGTGGCAGTTATTTTGGCCACACTACTGCTAGACAGCTTAGTCAAGCAATGTGTTAGTGAACATCTCCCATCGTGGTGGTGTGGCAAAGGACAGACAGGAACAATCCATAGCTCAGTTTTGTCACACTTAGTTGACAGTGGTCACTCAGTGGAGAAAACGAGAGCTTTCAAAGTAATTCATCGTATCCAGTTGAATCTTTCCAAGAGACTTCGTATTCATCTACTGCACACAGCTGAGGCGACAGGCATTAGAACAATTAAACATAAAATACGCATTCAAAAGGCGTTCGTACAGCCATCATCCTTCCGTTGTCGGCCTATTAAGACATAGCCAACTGATGAATTCTCCACCATCACCTCTTACTTATATTTTCAACCCTTCTCGTATCACCTATTAATTTTATCATATCTTCATTAAAAACGTGTTTCATTTACTTCCCTTACAATCTAGCATTACTTGATCGGTTCATTTGTTTTTCTTTGTCTTTATCGACTACTCTGTCTACCTGAACAGTTGTTTGTTTAATCGTGCTGTTTTTCATCAGTATTCTTGTTATCACAGATCGCCTCACTTTTCATCCTTGTGCTTGATAAAACAATTATTATTATTATTTTTATCATTACTATTATTATGAGTAGGTGCACAGTTTGTATTCACAGTCTTATTATCCTATGGAAAAAACACAATGATTGGTTTATAGTTGAATTTTTATTTGTACAGTTATGTAGGTGTATTAGAGTTAAGTCTGATGATGAGATCTAATTGAATTAAATCTATTTAAACGAAAACCTCGCCTACTTTACTAGCTCTCTAGTTTTCTAGACGACTGCAATCCCCTGAAAAGATGTAGGTTTGGGTGTGGTGCTAGCAACCTTACCACAGCAAATTAATCAAACTGCTACAGGAACTTTAACGCACAAGGAAAATATTAGAAATACGAAAATCATAAAAAACAAAAAACAAATCACAGTGGAAAAAAAGTCAATCTACTTTCAGCTTGATTATAAAGGTGAAAACATTACAGCGATGATCAACAGAAGGCTAAGTACATCACTAGCTATAGCCTATCCTGCAGCCAAGCTCGTTCCCGTCTATCAAACAACTTGCTCTTTGGTGCAATCAAAAATCGATAGATACCCCTCTCATGTGAACTCCAACTGCATATACAAATTTACATGCATCTGCGGGAGCAGTTACATTGGAAGGACAGAAAGAAGGGCATATCTACGATTTTCTGAACATGTACCAAAAAGCTTACGTCTAAAGGGAACAAATTCTTTAAACAGTGCCATCGCCAGGCATCTCCTCGACACGGGTCATGAGGTGGAAATTGAGAAATCCTTTAAAGTTATCAATAGACAAAGGAGCTCCATTCTCCTCAAGTTTGCCGAAGCAATTTCTATCAAACGCTTCAAACCAGATTTATGTGTTCAGAAAGAAGCAGTTATTAGTCTTTCCTTGCCATGGTAACTGGATGTCTTTATTCTCTAATCTGATTACGTAATCTTTGTCTTTAACCTCACCCCTCCCCTTTTTTTATTTTTAAAATCTGTAATATTGCTTGTCTCTTGTTTCTATGACGTGATTAGAACTCAGTACATCGTTACAAAAATTTATTAGTTACTCATCATCTTACTCACCTCTCGTCTTTATTACGTAACTCTTTTACCATTGTATGCATACATCTATTTTGTTTAAACTTGAACTGCCTGTGAAAAAACTATATAAGCGCAATTTTCTGAGCACTGTTCACTTACTGTGGAACCTTCTGTCAACTGACAACATGTAAAATTTGCAAGTATGTAAAAAAAAACTTTTCTGTACGTAAACCTCACAATTTATTTAGGCTGTAAGCAGCTGATGAGAAGCCGACGAAATAAATGATGGTACCATATTATTCTGCACAAACCGCTGTTGTTCTTGCTTTATTTAAATTCATCAAGGGGAATAAATGCATGAAACTTCTTCTTCCCTTGAATCTAAGAGACGAAATGACACAGCCGGCTGGTGAAACCTCCCTTCGAGAAGCCATTCAGCCAGCCAGCCAACCAATGAGTCTGTCTTCTCTCGATGGAAGGAAGAATAAGAGTAGGGGTGTGGAATATCCGTGCATTGTACGGAGCTGGCTGGGAAGGGTGTCCAGGTAGCCAAAGAAATGAGAATATATGGTATAGAAGTGCTGGGAATCTGCGAGATCAGATGGAATGGATGTGGGCTATCGAAATTGTCAACTGGTGAGTGAGTAATCTACTCTGGTCTGTTCACCCAGACAACAATCACAAGCACACTGAGCGAGTGAGTGGTACTGAGTGATGTCACCAGTGGCAGATAAAGCTCGCACGTAATCGGAATCAGTCTCTTCCAGGATGATGACAGCAATATTCAACTGGAAAGGAAGGAAGGAAGGCAGATAGGTGACAATTATCTAAAGATCCATACAATGCTACTGACAACTTGGAACAAGAGATGAAGGGAGATTTCTACAGACAACTACAAACAGTAATGGACAACTGCGTCGGTGGCACAGTGGTTACGACTCTCGCCGACCATGCGCATGGTCCGGGGTTCGATCCGCTGCCGACGCACACCCGATATCTATGGTCGGCCTGCAAAATTTGGGCTACCGATATCCATGCTGAAAATTCCATACTTGTACTGAAAATAGGGTGTGGCATCAAGCTGTAATCAAAATAAAAAATAAAAATATAATTAAATGAAATAATTGGCGACGTCAAAATCGTTGTGGGTGGAATGAATGCCAGTCGAACTGGGAGAAGACAGTACGTAAAAAGAACTCTTCGTGCGTGGATGAGAGAGAGTGGAGAATTCTTCACCGACCTCTGCACTTCCATTGATTTAATGATTGGAGGCAGCATGTACAAGCACAGTGATATACACAAGGCCAGCGACATACATTTCAACTGATGGACACACCACAAATCAGATAGATTTCATCTCAGTGCTGCTCAACCAAGTGTAGACGCAGACTGCTTGGTACAAAATCGAGGAGGGGAGCACATGTGGGCTGAGACCATCATTATTTAGTTTAGGGAACCTTCAAGATGAGGCTGAAATCCTTCAAAACAGCCGGAGACAGGCTACTGTAATTTAAGTTGAACACTCGGAAACTGAGGGTCAAAACTACAAGGGATACCTTCACTGTAAATCAGATGAGAGCAAAGTGGGAGACACTACATGGTATGACTGAGGAAACCTGTGTGAGTAGAAGAACTTTGGAAAGGTGTACAATTGTTCTAGGAAGAAAGAAGAGTCAAGGCAAGGAATGCCTCTCACCGGACACCGAATTGGAAGTTAATAGCAGAGAGGAGAGGAGGATGGTGAAAGAGAGGATGAGTCAGTGCAAAGATGGACAACAGAAGGAGAAGGTGAGTTCACAGCAGTGTACACTGCACTGAATAAAGAAATGATGAGGATTGCTAGGAGAGACAAGAGACAGTTATGCGACTCATTGGCTGGAGTCTGATGCAGAACAGGAAAGTCTCAGGTAAGAGCGACCTGAGAACGTTATATCAGAAAACCCGGTCTCTATTTGAGAATAGATCAAGTCAGATGATAAAACCAAAAAGATATTTTCAAGGCAACCAGATTAACACAAAGAAGAGACAGTTAGAACAATTGCCTGGTCACTTTGAAGGACTCTTGAATCGACCATTGCCTGCAACTAATTCAGAAATAGGACCAGCGGCAGTGGACACCAATCCTCCAACAAAGTTGTAAATCTGGAGTGCAAACAGACTAATAAATTCCGGGGTAGCAACAAACCAGACGGTATCCTCCTGAATCACCAAAGACTGTCCCATAGACTCCGGCAGATATGCTTGCTCTGTTTTCGCAAGGTATTGAAAGAAGTGGACGTGCCTGCTGATAGGACTCACTCTGCAAGAACTGGTGTGAGATGATGCTTTTGTCCACGCCAAGTTAAATACTTAGTCACATCATGCTAGAGAGAATAAAAGATGCACTAGATACAGAACTTCGCCAGCTCAGGAGAAGCTGGCTGCATTCAGGAAAGACAAATCATGTACTGATCTAATCGCAACTCTAGGCATCATCATCGAACAGAGGGTGCATAAAATGGCAGTCAGATCTGTACCTCAATTTTATAGACATCGATAGGGGCTTCGACAGCGCAGACTTTGCCGAGAAGTAATTTGAAAACTACTTTACACTATGGCGTGCAGTGCTTCGTGAGACCTTAGCAACCTCATTCAACCGCTGGCTAAATGACCACGCCGCGCGTCGGGTGATCCATAAACGGAAACCTACTGAAGCCTGTCTTAGAAGTGAATTGAGAAGTAAAACAAGGTTGTCTGTCTGTTATCACCTGATATGACATTTCTGATTGTGATGGACTGGATTATGTGTCAGACTGTGCGTTTTTGGAGTGAGAAGACAGGATTACACTGCGCTGACCAATACGGAGACTCCAGAAAATGTGGATTTCGCGCGTGTGTGGGTGATTTATGTTTAGTGCCAGACAAACTCGAAGGCTTGAAAGTGGAAACTGGCAACACACTGGTTGAAGAGGCTGGCGCTGAAGTTGCGTACACATCAATTAATTGTCTAAGTATCTCTTAATTTTTTCGACCAAACTGCTCATCGTTTCCGCCATGTAAAACATACTTAACTCAAGAAATGAGAAATTTCGATTACACTGAGTGATCAATGAATTCGGCGTTGTTACCTAAAGATCTCGAGTAACATATATGCCGCGTTTTGAGTAGGCTTAAATAAAGTGTTCCAGATTAGGACGAAACAACTCTCCGTTGTCCCTGACGTTGGTTCGGGATGCAATCTAAATTGAAATGAAAGACCAGTTAGCTGTGTGTGTGTGTGTGTGTTTAATATTTGGAATGTAGGACCCGCATAATTATTTGTAGTATACGTAAGTGCATTTATGTGTGCGTTACATGGGGAAAAGATTGTCGTGTGCGAATTTCTCCTGTCCCACTGTTTTTTTTAGAATTATGCTTTAATTAAGGTTTTGTAATATATCTCACCTTTATCTTTTAATCCTTATTTACAGCAGAACATAATCATATGTTGAATTAAACAGACTATCATTGTTATGATTATCATTATTACTCCTGTTATTGTAATTACCATCAATGTTATCGCCTTAATACACACAACAACGAGTTTTTAGTTATTAAAATTCCCCTTTTCCTTTGTTTTGTTTTTTATCATCCTGTGAATCAAATGAACAATATGCATAATAGAAAACACCTCAGAATAGATAGGTAAAGAAGAAAATGACGCTGAGAAGAAAGAAATCCTGTTTAAGCTTCTTTCCTTTCAACATGCATTAAATTGTTGTGTAGTGGTATTGAGAACAGGCTGTGTATGTGTTGGCCATCGTCGTTGTCGTTGTCGTTACACAAACATGAGATGACATTTTAGCAGAAGAAGAATTGCCTAATTTACATATATAAACACTCTTACTGGTTCAACAATATTATTTATTGCTTATTACGCCTACAGAGTTTACGTTGTCATGGCAGGGGAGAAGTATTTTTTTCAAAACAAGAAATTTTGTTTCTTTTAATGTTGAGATGCTTAGAGAATAAAAAGTATATAATAATAATAACAATAATAATAGAAGCCATTATTTTCATAAGAACACATTGTGAAAGGGCATTTTAGTACAGTATGAGATATTTATGAAGTCATATATATATATACATATATATATATATATATATATTACAAACCTTTTCCATTTTATTTAATCATAACTTATTACAAATTGGTGCTTAACTCTTGTCAGATTATGAGTAGATTTCATGGAATAAATTGTCCATGTATATACATACTGTATATGCATAGATATATACAGGAGAAAAGCTATGACAATAAATTAGGGAATTAATTCAGGTCTTGACCAAACTAATCTTCAAGTATTTAGCGTGATCTCATTGTGTAATGACAAGAAAAGACATTGAAATGAGGAGAGAGAGAGCGACAAAAAGGACAACATGTTAATTAGTTATCGTGGTTACATTACATGCAAAAATTACTTCACAGTTGAAATAGGGTGGATATATATGTATGTATACATATACATACCGGTTTAAAAGCCCATATATTATATTATTTTATTGTTTCCTCTAATTCCTAGAGGAACATAGGGCTTCAGCCGTGCGTCTCCATTGCGTTCGATTCCCTGCTAGAGTCGTCACCTGGCTCCAAGTCTGCCCACATGCTTTCATCTCCTCTTCACGTGATCTCCTCCAAGTCACCCTTGCACTGACGGCCAACTCGCCGCTTCCCTTTCGGGTCCCACTCGAGCAATGGCTTGTCTAGTGATGTCACTTGATGGTTTGTTCTCTCAGAGTATGGCCAATCCATCTCCACTTCTTCCTGTCTATTTTTCCACAATCGGTTCCTGGTTGGTTCGCTCCCAGAGATCCCTTTTGCTGATCTTTTCTGGCCGGCCATCTGATCTTGAGTATTGAGCGAAGACAACTAGCTGTTGATGAAGGTCTGTAGTTCGTTTAAAGTGCCCTTCTGGACGCGCCAAGTCTCTGATCCGCATGCTGAGTAGCACTGACTTCACATTGGAGTTGAAAATCTGGATCTTATTCTTTTCATGCTGAGTGATGCTGACCTCCACACAGACTTGAGAGTAGTGAAAGCTTGTCTTGTTTTTCCGATTCTTGCTTTGATATCCTCGTCAGTTCCGTCCGCCTGTAGTCGATACGATGCTTCCCAGGTCGGTAGATAAAGGAGGTTGTTTCTTTCAGGTTCCTCCCATTTATGCTGATCGTTGTCTGTTGTTGTTGTTCTTGTCCATGAATCTTCATCACCTCTGTTTTCTGTATGTTCACCTGAGGTCCTATCTTCTCTGGATGCTCCTTCTGCCAACTTGCTGCTTTTCGCCCATATAGTCTTACAAAATAAGCTGAGTTCTGAAAAGAGCTATTCTTTTACAGAGATGTCATTATAAAACTGTACAATCGCATATTTATATAGACGGTACATTTTCATAGCAACAAAATGAAGATTTCTGATGATGCATGAATAAACTTCATTTTCACGTGTAAGTTTGTCGTGATTTGATTGGTTGCCAGTTTGGTGACGGTGTGATATCAGTTCAGAGAACTATTGCATTCCACCAGGGAGTCGTACTGGACTCATCGTTGGTACCTTTAGATAACAATCATGCAAAATAGAGAAAGAATTATCCAAGTAGGTATTAAGTCAAAAGTAAATTCATGAATTCAGTGATATGACATACTTCACAGGATTGAGTAGAACTCAATTAAAATTGCAGTTAAGATAAGTCAAGTTAAGATAAGTCAAGTTAAGATAAGTGTCATAAGGAGTAGAAACAGAGTAGTGAGGGAGAAAGGAGATCTGAATAACATTATTATTATTATTGTTCCATTGGGTTCCTAGTGAAACATAGGGCTTCAACTGCACGTATCCACTTGCTTCTGTCTTCTGCTGTACTTTTCACCTGCATCCATGTTAGTCCATACTGTTTCAACTTCTCTTCACACGATCTCCTCCATGTCACCCACACTTGGACGTCCCACTCGCCACTTCCCTTTCGGGGTCCACTCGAGCACTGGCCTAATGCGCGATGTCACCCAGCGGTCTCCTCAGCGAGTGTCCAATCCATCTACACTTTCTCCTGCATATTTGTTGGGCGATTGGTTCTTGTTTCGTTTGTTCCCATAGCTTCTTGTTTGTGATTCTTTCCGGCCATCTAATCTTCAGTATGGAGCGAAGACAGATGTTGATAAAGGTCTGCAACAGGCTGTTGAAAATATTCTTGGTGACCCGCCAAGTTTCTGATCCGTATAGAAGAACTGACTGACTTGACGTTTGTATTGAAAATCCGAATCACTTTGTTGTTGATGCAGGCTGAGTGACGAAGATTTCCAGATTGGTTTCAGGTTGATGAATGTGTTTCTCGCCTTACCGATTCTCGATTTGACATCCTCGTCCGTTCCGAATTCCTGTAGTTGAAACAATGCTCCGTAGATAAGTGAATGAAGTGACCTCTTTCAAATCCCTCCCATTGATGGTGATTGGCGCTGGATGTTGCTGCTGCTGTTGTTGTTGTTGGTTGGTTGGTTGATTATTTTCATAATCTCCGTCTTGTCTATGTTCACCTGGAATCCTGTCTTTGCTGCTTCTTTGTCCAGTTTGTCGGTTTTCGCTTGTAAGTCTTCGATTTTGTGTGACATCAAACATAAATCATCCACGCGCGAAATCCAGGTCTTCTAGGTTCTTCATGTCGGTCCAGAATAAGATTAGAATTGACAAAAATCCTTGGAAACGTACCTTCAGTTGTTATGAACATATATATATATACATATACGTACAGGCAATTGTACAGCTTTGCAATGACATCCCTGAAAAAAGGGGTAACTCTTCGCTGAAAGCCACTTCCTTTGTATGACTTCATAATAGTTTTTAAACAATATGCAAATATATATATAGACGGACGATGAAAAAGTGTGTATATGTGAAGGGCTCCACAAATAAGTTTAAGCCTCATAGTTCTTTGTAAACTGGAATCTGTAAATGAAAACAATATGGTCGGTATAGATTTCAACTATATAAAAGAGAATTATACACCTGTGTGGTAATTTACTTAACTGGTTAACAGGGAAGGGATATGCTTTTCGATAACTTCTTCATCCGGTTCTACAGTATATGCCTCCATAATAATTATTCGTATTGACTACATTAATGTGTTTTAAAAAAGAACATGGAATCACTCATGTGTATTTGAGACAATATATGCATAAATGTAACACTAGACTGAATACCAGTTTTTCTAAGTAAGTAGTCATGCATAACAATGAATATATTTATAGTAATGGGTGCTCGTGACCAATGCTCACATTGAATTCTAATCTTACTGAGCATTAACTATATATATAACTGAGGGATAATACTAAAAAACAGGGAAAGACAGTGAGGCAGAAGGTGATGTGTCTGTGTTAGTGTGTAGTCTGATTACTAAGTTTAAACAGGGAAACGAAAGTGCAGTGGAATACGGGTGGGGAAATCGAGAAATCCATGATAGAAAATGACACCCAAAATCTGGCGAAATAATACAGTATTTATGTATTGATAAATTCCACATTGGGCCGGAGTACGAGTAATTCAGAGTACCGGTTGTTTTGAGCAGACTGCAGTAGTCTCTGCTTTTTAAAGTATTCCGTACCTAGAGGATTTCGGCAATTTTCAAATATTGGTTTTGTAGAAATTTCGTTTGATTGCATGGAGGATTTCATCATGAGCTGACATCAGTTAGAGAACCACTGAAAAGCCTGGGAGTACTGGACAGCTGTTTCCGTTGTCCTTGTTTGGGACACTTCATCAGTAAGCACCCACCAGGGTTCAAATCCAGGACCTTCTGATTACAAGGCGAGCTCGTAGACCACTGAGCCACTAGGACCCGACCCAATGGCACATGAATTCTAACTTCTGCCAATTTTTACGACAAAGGGGCACCATTTCTCAATGTCTTCTTCGATGAATTACTGCCTCATCTTCAACCTGCTGTACCCTACCGGTCAAGGCTTCCCACTAGAACCCTAGGTCACTGCCTGAATAGGGCCAGCCGCTAGTGAGCATCAGATTAATTTTCAAGTATTGGTTTTGTAGGAATTTCGGCAATGTTTTTGATAGATGGAGAGGGATTCCACAACGCTTGTTTGGACTGGGTAATCTAATATCGACTTGTCAGTGCTTTTCACTTCGCATTTATTTGGCTACACAGTTGCTTCACCTCTGAATTGCAGTCGCACATGTGGTGGCTTCTTGTTTGCAGATACGAAACAGTTGTTTTAAATTTTCTTAACCATATGTTTTATGATGAACTTTTCCGGATAGATATTTTCAATCACGATGCCATATACAATCTTATGTTCGTCTTCAATTACATCTTTTGAATATACATCTCTGACCCTGTAGCTGAGAGTCCTTATCAAATTTTCTCTTGTATTGGAGAGGAACAAAGCAGTGAAAATGTCTATATTGTCCTGTTCATGTACTTCTTTTATACAAATCTATTTTTATACTACCATCTGGTTTTCTCGTGAGGACTTCTTAGGAGATAATTCACCTGTGGATACTTTTTCACATAGGAATTTGATAGCTGAATGAACTTCATTGAATATTGCTCAAGTTGTTGTCATGAAGGGCACTTTCAACACAGATTTAAGTTTTGTAATTAATAGTGTTCTCTGAGCTGGTTGGTTTTGTTGCGGAGCTTTCGTCGTCCTTCTGGATAACATCCCCTTTCAGCGCAGTATTTAGCATAAAATGAAATGACTTAAATTTCTTCACGAGTGATATAATTGCGTCTTCCGGTAACCATCTTTACATATGTATTGATCATTTTCCATCGACTTGGATTTTAAACTTTCTGGTCACCTGATTAACTTTTCATTAGTTGGTATATTTCGTCTATATTAACGTGTTTGTTAATTGCACATTCGTTTGAGTAGGAATTCCCTGAATGCACTTTTGGTGTTTCCTCTGTCTAAGGTTTCGACATTATCCCAATCGAATTGATGTCCATAATTGTGTACATGCATTGACATTAAAGAATATATATCGTGTCTTTTCATGGCTGATTTGTGTTCCTGGATTCTGATTCAAAGGGGACGCCCACTTTGGCCGATGTAATGTCTGCTAAAGTTCATACAATTTATGTTGTAAATGGTATTAATTTTATCTCTTTTTTCTGTTGGATCTTTCGGTTTGCATAATATCGAATTAAGTGATTTGTCTGGCTTGTGTGCTACATCTATATCAAATGGTCTCAATATTCTAGCTATTATTTCAGAGATATTTCTCATGTATGGTAGGATGGATTTTCTTGTGGTCTTTAATGATGGTTTCTTGTCGGTGTCGTAACTCGATTTTAAACACTTTTTGATGAAATTTCGTGGATATCCATTCTTTTTGAAGACCGTTAGTAGGCATTTCTCTTCCATTCTTTTCAACGCTAGAGAGCTACAGTGTGTTTGAATTCTTTTAAACAATGTCTGCACACAGTTTCTTTTGTGAGTAATTGGTTTATTGCTAGTATAGTTGAGTATTTGATCTGTGTGCGTTGATTTTCTATATACTTGTGTTTCTAATATTTCCTGTGTTGGTTCTACTGGTTAAGACATCCAAAAATGGGATTTGGTTTTTATTTCTCCAGTCATCTCAAGAATGTGATAAGAAATAAAAAATTTTGGTTATTTTTGATGCATTTAAATTAAACAGACTTTTCAGTTTGTCGGCAAAATGTAAGCAGAGCTTAGAAGTGCTTGATAAGCTGTATGTTGATGAGAGATTGTACCGAAAGTGAATTTCAACATTTTGCACGTTTCATAATCTCTTATACAAAATTCTATTTAACTCAAAAACTGCTATTATGCAGGAAAATGATGGAGAAATAAGTAGTCAGAAATGACATCACTGCCTAAAACAAAACTGTATAAGTTGAATTTTAGCTTTTCCCGTCGACTGATTGGACCAAAATGCTCGGTCTCGGGTTGGCATGTCCCAAATATGACGAAATGCTCGTTATCCTGGATTCCTTGTGCTAGTCACCATCCACCAATTAAAAGTCTATAAGTTTTGAATTATTAATTTCTTCTACCATTCAATATATGAGTCACAGAGGCCTACCTCTGTGGTAAAAACTTAGGATTTCCGGAACTGTTGAATTTAGTCTCCGCTGGTTATCAGTGGTGAATATTTTATACTGATGTCAAGTCAGTGATTGCTTGTACACGCTTCAGAGTCTCATCACCTAAACCACCAAAAGCATTCCCATCAGGCCACTACAGACTTTCATCAACATCTACATTGGTTGGATGACTAACTAGAAAACACAAATCAGAAGTAACTCCAGCAATACAATGAGTCAGACTACAACTGAATGCTCATCAAACATGCAGAAGAAAATGGAGATTGATTTTACAATGCTCTGAGAAGAGTATTTAGTAATGCCACAAGTTAAATAGGCCGATGAGTAGAGGCTGAATGAAAAGAAAAGGAACTCCTATTGAGATGGACCCTAAAAGTCGAATTATATTCCACTAACGACAAAGGGATGGTAGAGCTATTGGCTCACCACTTGGCCCTTTGCTTCTATGCTAAAGCTACAAGACACACGCCTAGAAAAAAATGATTGAAAACTTTGAGTTTTACATGAGATCCGTGGACGACGCTTTCATTATGGCCAACAGTGAGGAGAATTCGGAGAACATCTTGGGCCTCTTCAACAGCTGTCATCCAGCGATTCAGTTCATGCTAGAGAAGGAATACGACACGAAAATATCTTTTCTCGATGTCCAAGTAACAAGGCGTGAACAAGTTGGAACAGTAAACAGATCTCTCTAAAGAAAGCCAACATGCAACGGAAAACTCACCAAATTTCATAGTTGGGTGTCTGTATATATGTATATATATATATATATATATGATCCGTTCACTGAGCCTTGGAATCCGCAGCATTTGTACCTCTGATACTAAGAAGAGGAGCCAAACACTCTTAAGAGAATCTTCCTCGAAACTGGCTACCCAGAACGTTTCATCATAAAATGTTCGAGACGAAAACCACCAAAACCATCCGCATTCGCTCCTTCTAAAACGCTCCTCTACCTGAATCTTCAATTCAACAGAGTCTCATCTTCAGAAATACTGAGAAACCTTCTGCGCGGCTGAACTCAGACTAACCTTCTCTACGAAACCAATGAATCGCATGAACTTGAAGGATAAGCTACCACCGTTGGCCTCGTCAATGTGCATCTACCAATTCACCTACTTGTGAAGAGCTAGGTATTTTGGCCGTACCCGGAAACCAATGGAACTAGTAATAATGATAATCAGCAGCGCTGCAAAATCAAGATGGTGAGTCAAAATGTTTGAAAAGTATTTTCAGCTGTAGCATGTAAACTGTATAGGTATTTACACATGAATAGAAAATGTTTAGACTCAACGCAATTAATGAGCCTCCAAACCACTTCATTTAGGCCTTTTAAGTTAACAGAAGTAGGAAAGTGTTTAAAATACCTCGGTAATCACAAACAATTCAAAAAAAACACTCAGAACATTCTTCAAAGTGGCAAGTAGCAGGCATTTAGTGATATGAGACATACACTTACTTATCAGTTGCTAAGGCTACCAGTGTACATTCAAGGGAACATCACTCTCCATATGCCCTATTTTGTGATTACATGCAAGTTGTATGCGATGCAACTACTGAGCTGTAATTCAGCTTATTTAACTTACTTAGCAGGGTCAATTATTCTACGTACAGCTAAATTTTTATGTTCCAGTTGTTAATACTGCATCACTGTGTGATATTTGAAATAAGCTTGTCTAATATGGAATTACATCTCCCTGCAAACTTAAATTTTCACCATGGGTGATAATTATTATTTCATTGGCTTTTGTTACTGAGAACTACAAGCTGTGCAGGGTGTTAAGCTGTTTAAATTGCTAATACACTGAGGGTACCGTGTGTTTTAACGCAAGAGTTGAAGACTTTTTTTCGAACTAAACAATGAACATTCATTAGGGTAAGGAAATCAGATACCAAAATTTGGTAGGTTTAAGCAAACTCATGCAATTCAATCTCATCAGTGAATCATCTTCATCATAAGAGTCACTGTCAACACTCACATTTATCGAGAATTGGTTTGTAAGGACTTTTTGGGTTACAGGTTTGATCACATGATTCAGATAACCTTTGGGAAACCAGGGATAACTGGAGAGCTGTTTTGTCCTAATGTAGGACTTTTTGACAGTACTTATCCGCCGGAGCTCGGACTCAGGTCATTCCGGTTACAAGACGAGCTGTTAAACCAGCGGTCCATAGATTCCAACTTCTATCAATTCTTGATATTTAGAGCAACCGACAGTCTGTGTCTCTGACCAGTAACTGTCCCCTTGCCTGACTTGTTGGAGCCTGATGGTTAGCACTTCTCAATAGAACTGTAGGCAACTTCCTGTATAGATCCATTTGCTTATGCTTTAGATCACTCAATCCAAACTGTGTTTCCAGTGAAATATTGTTCACTGTGAATCCACGTTATGTTTGAATATATGCTTCATTCAAAATTAATAAAAGACGTCAAAAAACGTCAGTTTCACCTCTGTTACTAAGATGGCGAAGTAAACTAACGTTGTTTGCAGAGCACATACTATTTCACTTTGCATTTCCTTAACTGGTTTACGTGACTTCGCATAAAATGGGCTGCTTGAGAATACTAGAAATCACGTGGCAAAATTCCCCAGAAGAACATTATAATTTATTTTACCTATGCAATAGTCAGTGATATTGGGTTAAGCAAACTCGATGTGAGAAAACAGTTACTACTTTGCATGAGGAAGATACAAATCAGGAGGAGCAAACCATCTGCCGATCGAATCACAGCGCTACTAATCACCATCATCATCATCAAACACAGCATATCAAGACAGTAAAATTTCCTTCTCAACTTCATCGAATTTGGAAATTCGGGAACTGTTTAAGCACTTCCAATTTCCAACATCAATTACCAGTCAGTCAGAGCTTGAATACAGTTCAGAGCATTTTGAACAGGCAAGTGGAGACTTTCATCGACATCTGCCTCCACAGAATGTCGGATAGTCAACAAGTAAAGGCAACAAGCAGGTTTAATAAGCAATGAACCAACCAGAATGCGTCGGTGGCACAGCGGTTAGGACGCTCGCCGACCATGCACATGTTCCGGAGCTCGATCCCCGGCCGACGCACTCCTTTACCTCACTAAGACAGAAATAATGCTGGTGAAGAGGAAAGATTGGGTATGAGGCTAGAAACCCCATCATGTAAAAATAAACACTGCTACAGAAACTTCAAGCCACAAGCTTGAAGCCCTATGTTCCACTGGGAACGTGAAGGAAAAAAAGAACCAACCAGAAACTCATCAGTCGATAAATATGAAGATGAAAGTGGAGTCACATAAAGAGCCACTCTTTCGTGTGGAACGCCAATGGGGATGAATGAGTTGAACGTCTGAGGGTGAATAGCTGGGGATTGTGTGTGGAAGAAATTATAGCTCATGGACGGCAAAGTTCAACAATAGCGTCCCAGGAGTGCGAACGCACGAGTGACCTTCAGCCAACCAATCATAAAAATGAGGAATGTTTGCTCAAAAAATGATGTATATTGACAAGAAAATGCTTGAAAATGCATTAAACAGGTTATCTTTCTCTGACATGGCTTAAAAATACGTCCTAGTTATAACGAGGAGTATCAGTTGCTAAGTTAGACTAGTTTCTGTACATGTATTCACCGAGATGACTACAGATAAACTGTTCTCGTGAATCGTTTATCTCTCTCATCCTGCTTGCAGTCTTCCGAAAAAGCCCGCGGTTGAATTATTATGGTTTCCAGTAAGAGGATAGACGACTACTTACCAGGAAAACGTGGATAATAAAAAATATTAAAATAAATGACATCAACTATAAATCTATCCCTAGTCGTAACCATAAGCTTAATCCTGACCCTAACCTTAATCCTAATCCTAACCCTTACTCAAACCGTAATTCTAACCCTAATGCTAACCCTAACCCCAATACTTACCTTAACCCTAATCCTAACCCTGAGAAGCTATTAACACATTGTCCAAACAGTACTTAAAAATGTGATCTGGGTGAAATTCGCTCCTAAGTTGGTGAATAGCGTTGATATTTCAGCTGCGATAGTGACAGATGCCGTTAGCCAACGACTAGCATGCGTTTAAGGTCATTGGAGCGTTCACACTCCTGGGACGCTATTGTTGAACTTCGCTTCATGGACCACCGTCAAGCTGGTTGCAAGCGACTGCAGAAATTAGCCCTATGTTCTATTCGGAACCAAAAAAAAACAATAACACTTATAATAATGTACATGGTTAATTCGTGATGCTATTTTGCGAGTAATAGGATGCAAAATGTGTCTAGTGAAATAGCAGTTTCTAGTAAACTTTATCAGTGGAAAATCGCCTTCATAAATTCCATATAATCACGAAGAAAGGAAAAAGAAATACTAGAGAATGTGTGTAGCAAAAGTTGTCTGTTTGGTTAGGGTGAATTGTTTTACTGCGCTAGTCGTCTGCTTGAAACTGGCCGACCGTTTTCATCTTGAAAGGAAAAACAAACAAAATAATCTACACAGTGGGCGGATAAAACACGAACACACACAGACAAAACACAAAAACTGAATGAACAGCAAAACCGCAGACAGATTACTCTGATCATGGTTAACTCTAAATTTATAGTCATTCTGCGTTCCACCACTGAAATCACTGAAATGACTGAACAAACACAGTCTTGCTATGAATCTCAACATGATATATGTTCCACCGAGGTAGCTTTCCCTTGCGTGTAAACAAATTCTTGACAAACTTCCCCCCCAACGGAAACTACTGTGATTTGTACGCTTAGAAAACACATAAATCCAGAAGATCAGCATTTTTTTTTAATTTTTCTTTTTTTCTTTTTGGTTTTGTGAATTGTCAACTTGAAAATTTGAAAAAAAAAAGTAAAAAAATACAAAACTCAAAAATGCATTTTTTTCCTACATGCTTTTTCAAGCTTTCAACTTCTTTCTCTACTATTAGAAGGTACATTCAATTGCACATCATGTGCTCAGTTGGTAAAAGACAGAATACTCAACTGTATATGTATAATTTTACGCTCATAATTTAATGCTGTTTTCCGTTATAAAGTAAATATTTTCCTGCATAAAGAAACAGAAACATCAGCGACTGAATTATTGTTGCTGTCAAGATATTTGTAATGCCTACTACTACTACTACTGCTACGTTTGTAGGCATATTCCAGTTTATTTCTCTTTCACAAATAAAAAAATAAGAAGAAGAGGGGAGAATACCTCAATGCTTTTGGTCAATATTGCGTGTTAAGTCCACTGATGGCCTGTAATTTTTGTTTGTTTGTTGTGTTTGTTTTTTTTTTTTACATCAGACACAAGCCTAATTCCTCTCATCTCATTTGACGTTTCATTAGCTGTTACAACACAAGCAAATACATTCATAAAATGCAGAAGAAGATGTTCATCACATCTTTGTGTGTATGTGTGTGCATGTGTGGGCGCGTGGGGTTTTTCCTTTGTTTTTCTGTATGGATAACCTGCTTATCAGTTTCCCTTATTTTAGAAATTTGGAGATAATTCCTAAATTTTATTTTCTGAATTATTACAAAATGGAGAAATATGCATGCCTGTGAAATTTTTATAGAATATCATGGATGAATGGATTTTATTGTTTTACTGCTGCTCATTACGTCTAATAGGTAAACTACTGACTAACTGACTAACTAACTGCCTAACTAACCAACCAACTAACCAGCTAGCTACCTACCTACCTACTAACTACCTACCTACCTAACTAACTAACTAGAGAACTAACGGTTTAGCATAAATATGGTTGCTTTTGTCGAATAGTATAGTTAAAAATATCAACCTGAATTCGAGCACTCCTTGTCGTGTGTGTGAAATCTACCGTCAGAAACGTTTAGAACAGAGTTTGCAAGTGTCTCGTATCTTCACGAAAACGCATTATCACTAGTCTACTGGTTTCAAAATAATGCAATCACTTGAAGTAAGTAAGTCCGATAAGGGCTGGAGTCTCGGTGTGGGGCTAACAACCCCATCGCCTAAAATGAAAGAACAATATTATAAAACTATTGAAACTTGAGAGTGTGAGGCTTGAAGCCGTATGTTCCACTGTAGATGCAAATGAATATCTTAAAAAGAGTCATCTGAAATAACCATAACCTCTCACTGGGATAAAATCTTTATTGTTTTGATTTAGTTGTGTTCTCTGAGCTGGCTGGTTTGCTTGCGAAACTTTCATTGCCCTACTAGACAACGTCTTCAGCACATACTTCAGTTTGAAGCCTTTATTGTCATCCAATCGGAAATCACCATTGAATTATTCTTCGAGGAATTAATTATCAGTAGGCATGTGCTTATATTCTCGTGGTCCTTTGCTTTCTATAATACACCCATCGAAATCCTCGTAATTAATGCAAGAAGAAGACATTTCTGAAAATGATGCAAGCATAACTTTGAAGCCATTGTGTATTTTACTTCATAAAGAGCTCATTTAGAATGAGAATCATTTAACTTCAATATATGAAACACGCTTGTGTACGCAGAAACAAAGGAATATCGGTTGCTTTCGTATATATAATGTAATTGTCCTTCAGAGAGCGGTAAAATACACGATTTAGCTTACATTTCTTTCACTTATATGAGGAGATACTGTTAATGCTGTCATGCTGTTATGAATACTCTTCCAAATGATTTTACGAAACACCATATATTTATTACTAGGCAGTAATATTTAGGTGGCATAACGTTTTATCGTTCTTAATGGTAATCATAAGAAATTTTAATGCTTTTTTGGAATTAGAAATATCATCCAAAAAGTTCTGTTCGAAGAACAGAAAGAAGAGCCTACACTGGATTCTTCAAACATGTGCCAAGGAGCTTCTGGTTAGAGGGGCCAAGCAGTTTAAGCTCTTCAGTTACAAAAAGAACCTGATAGACACTGGGCACACAAAATAGCCTGTCATCTTCAGTTTGCTGAGGCTATAGCAATTATTATTATTATTATTGTATCCTTTAATTCCTACAGGAAAATAGGGCTTCAGCAGTGCGTCTCCATTGCGTTCTGTTCTCTGCTAGAGTTTTCATCTGGCTCCAAGTCTACCCACATGCTTTCATCTCCTCTTCACATGACCTCCTCCAAGTCACCCTCACACTGACGACCAACTCGCCGCTTCCCTTTCAGGGTTCCACTCGAGCAATGGCTTGTCTAGTGATGTCACTTGATGGTTTCTTTGCTCAGAGTATGGCCAATCCATCTCCATTTCTTCCTGCCTATTTGGTGCCCAATCGGTTCCTGCTGTGTTGGTTCGCTCCCAGAGATCTTTCACAATTGCTGATCTTTTCTGGCTGGCCATCTGATCTTGAGTATTGAGCGAAGACAACTGTTAATGAAGGTCTGTAGTTTGTTTGAGATGCTCTTTATGACGCGCCAAGTCTCTAATCCGTATGTTGAGTAGCACTGACTTCACATTGGAGTTGAAAATCCGGATCTTATTCTTGATGCTGTGTGTTGTTGACCTCCACACAGACTTGAGAGTAGTGAAAGCTTGTCTTGCTTTTCCGACCCTCGCCTTGATATCCTCGTCAGTTCCGCCTGTATTTGCAACGATGCTTCCCAGGTAGGTGGGTAGGTAAAAGAGGTTGTTTCTTTCAGGTTCCTCCCATTTATGCTGACTGTTGTCTGTTGTTGTTGCTGTTGGTGGTGTTGCCCAGGAATCTTTATCACCTCTGTTTTATCTGTGTTCACCTGAAGTCCTATCTTTGATGCTTCTTCTGCTAACTTGTTGCTTTTCGCTTGCATATCTTCCAGTTTGTGGAAAATCAGACATATATCATCGGCGAAGTCCAGATCCTCCAAGTTCTTTTTTTGTGTGAGTCCATTTTGTGCCTGTTTCCTAATTGCCTGGCCCGCTATCTGTCGCATTATCCAATCTACTGCAATCAGGAAAATCATTGGCGATAGCAGGCAGCCAGCTTGTCTTACTCCCGTCTTTACTTCGAAGGATTCCGTGAGTTTCCTGTTGTGGATTACTTGGCATGCAGCGTTGTCATACAACTGTTGGATGAGATGTATAATTGTCGGCTGCACCC